>CM019827.1:125067638-125102711 GCA_009763385.1 Coix lacryma-jobi var. lacryma-jobi | reverse complement strand
GAGGGATCCGTCGAAGTACATGGTCCAGAGCTCGGCTTGAATCTGCGCCGGCGGGAGCTGGTGTCGGTCCATTCAGCACGAAGTCCGCCAACGCTTGCGACTGATGGCCTTTCGCGGGGCGTAGGTGATGGCTTCTTCCCCATTAGTTCGGTGGACCACTTGGCGATGCGCCCGTGGCCTCCCGATTGTTGATGATCTCACCGAGGGGAAGGACGACACCACCGTTATGGGATGAGCGAGGAAGTAGTGCTGGAGCTTGCGCCTTGTGACGATGATGCCGTAGAGCAGCTTCTGGATGTGCGGATACCGGACCTTGGCCTCGGAGAGTACCCTCACTGGTGAAGTACACACGGTCGCTGGACCGGTAATGCATGGACCCCTCCTCGTGCCTCTCGACGGCTATGACCGCGCTGACCACCTGAGTGGTTGCGGCCACATAGAGGAGGAGAGGCTCGGGGGAATCGCCACCTGGGCTGGTCACGGCGGCACGAGGATTGTGCGGAAGTCAGCAACCCTTCAACTTGGTTAAGGCCTCCTCGGCTTCGACAGTCCACGCAAAGTGTTCCGTCTTCTCTCAGCAGGCGGTAGAGGGGTAGCGCTTTTCCCCTAGCCTTGAGATGAATCTGCTGAGAGCGGCTAGGCAGCCAGTCACTTTCTGCACACCCTTGAGGTCTCGAATCGGGCCTATCCTCGTGACTGCTGAGATTTTTTCAGGGTTTGCCTCGATCCCCCGTTGTGAGACAATGTAGCCAGTAGCATGCCTCGAGGCACACCAAAGACACACTTCTCGGGGTTGAGCTTCACATTCTTGGCCCGAGGCACTCGAATGTGGTCTCGAGGTCGCTGATGAGGTTCCCGACTTTCTTGGTTTTAACCACGATGTCATCGACGTAGGCCTCGACGGTCCTACCTATGTGCTCGCCAAAGATGTGCTGCATACATCGTTGATATGTTGCCCCGGCGTTTCGTAGGCCGAAGGGCATCGTAACGTAGCAATACATACCAAATGGCGTGATAAAAGAGGTTGCGAGTTCGTCGGACTTTTTCATTTTAATTTGGTGGTAACCGAATACGCATCAAGGAACGAAAGCACTTCGCACCCGGCAGTGGAATCGATAATCTGATCAATTCTAGGTAAAGGAAATGGAACTTTGGACATGCTTTATTCAGACCAGTGTAGTCTAACACACATCCGATTTTTTCCATTTTTTTCCTGACTAGTACAGGGTTAGCTAGCCACTCTGGGTGAAATACCTCCTTGATGAACCCGGCCGCCAAAAGCTTGTGCACCTCCTCGCCGATGATCCTGCGCTTCTCCTCGTCGAAGCGGCGCAGCGTTGCTTCACCGGTCGGACCCGGCCTGGATTTCCAAGGCGTGCTCGGCGACTTCCCTCGTATGCCCGGCATGTCCGAGGGTTCCCACGCAAACATGTCGACGTTCGCGCGAGAAAGTCGACGAGCACTGCTTCCTATTTGGGCTCGAGGTTGGCACTGATGGTCAGCGTTTTGCCATCGGTCGAGGTCGGGTCGACGGGTACCTGCTTGGTGTGCTCGGCTGGCTCGAAGGTGCCGGCGTGGCGCTTCGCTTCTGGGGCCTCCTCGGTGGCCAAGGTCGCCAAGGCCTCGAGCGAGTCGAGGTGGACGTTGGCCTCCCCACGCTCGACGCACTCCACGTCACAGTGGTACGCGTGCTCGTAGGAGGTGTCGACGGTGATGACCCTTTTGGCCTCGGCATCTTGAGCTTCAAGTACGTGTAGTTGGGTATCGCCATGAACTTGGCGTAGCCTGGCCGGCCGATGATGGCGTGGTAGGCCCCTTGGAAGCCGACCATCTCGAAGGTGAGCGTTTCCCGGCGGAAGTTAGCCGGCGTGCCAAAGCGAACCGGCAGGTCGATGCGCCCGAGGGGGTGGGCCTTCTTCCCTGGTACGACTCCGTGGAACCCCCCGACGCTGGGTCAGAGCTGTCCCTCTGAAATCCCTAAAAGGTCGAGGGTCTCGAGGTATATGATGTTGAGGCTCGAGCCCCCATCCATCAACACCTTGGAGAACCGAACGTCGACGATGACGGGGTCGACGACGAGGGATACGCCCCCGGGTTTATGACACGGTCCGGATGGTCGTCACGATCGAACGTGATCGGAGCATCAGACCAGTCAAGATACCGGGGGCGTCGTGGCAGAGCGCAAAGATCTCCCGGCGCTCCTTCTTTCTTTCCGAGGGAGAGCCCGACGGTCCCGGCCCCCGTAGATCATGTAGTAGTCACGCACCGGAGGGAAGTCGCCGTCCGCGTCCACCACCGCGCGGCCGATCGGTATCCTTGCCCTTGGGCGCGTCTTCTCTCTTAACGCCGAGCTGGAGTAGTAGCCTTTCAACAGTCGGCAGTCCTTTAACTTGTGATTTACGGGGCCCTTGTGATAAGTGCAGGAGCTCTCGAGCATCTGGTCGAAAACAGCCCCGTCAGGGGGGCCTCGAGGCTTCTTAGGCTCGAGGGCGCTGCGAGCACTTCTTCGTCGTCGTCGTCATTGGCGTCGCGCTTCGCCTTCTGACCTTTGCGTTTGTTCTTCTTCTTTTGTGCTTTTGTTATTGTTGTCGTTCTTGGCGTCGTTGCCTTTGTTCGTGACCTCCGGCGCGGCCACCACCTTGCCTTTGTCCGTGGAACGGCCAAAGAAGGCCCCCACTGCCTCGTCGCCTGAGGCAAAGCTGGTGACACGATCCATCAGGTCCTCGACCGTCCTGGGACGGTAGCGTCCTAGCTCATGGACTAGTTCTTGGCATGTCGTGCCCGCGAGGAACGCCGAGATGACGTCCTCATCAGGCACGTGGGGAGCTCGAGGCGCTGCTTCGAGAACCGTCGAGCAAAGTCGCGGAGGGGCTCGTTCGCCGCCTGCCTGCAACGCCGTAGATCCAGGGGTTGCCTGGGTGCACGCACGTCCCTTGAAATTCCCGTCGAAGACCCTGACTAGATCGGCCCAGTCATCGATCCGATCTGGCAGGAGCCCCTCGAGCCACCGGCGGGCGGTGTCCGAGAGGTAAAGTGGGAGTTGGCGTATGATCACACGGTCGTCGTTCTTCGCTCCGCCCAGTTGGCAGCCTAGGCGGAAGTCCGAGAGCCAGAGCTTGGGCTCGACCTCCCCGTCGTACTTCACGATGTTGGTCGGTGGTCGGAAGCGGTCGGGGAGGGTTGAGCTGCGGATGGCCGGCTGAAGACTCTGGGGCCCGGGGGCTCGAGGACTTGCCGGTCCTCGTCGCTGTCGTAACGCCCCCTCGATGGGCGCTATAGCCACGCTCCTGGGCCCCCTTTCCTTGCGCCGGCGGTTGATATCGTTGCGGGCGTCGTTGGGGTCTCGAGGTGGCCGGATGTCGATGATCCGTTCGCGAACTGGCCTAGCTCGAGAGGCGTCCGGCTGGTGGACGGATGTCTCGCGCTCGTTGCGGGGCGTTTCCGCCGGCTTTCCCGAGGCTGCTCCGCGCCGCGTGACGCCGAGCTCTCGGCCTGCTGCACAGCGGCTGTCTCGAGGAGGTTCTTCATTCCCCAAGCATGCGCCTGGCGTCAGGGTTGGAGACGGCGGGTAGATCACGGAGCATCATTGCTGCCGCGACCACGTTCTGCCAGGCTCGCGGGAAGCATACCTCGGGGCGTGCTGGTGCCCCGTCCTCGAGGATCCGCCGGTGGACCTCTCGAGCCCGACCTCGAGCTCCGGCCTCGGGGCTGGGGTGGTTCCTGCATCAGAGTTTGCCGGAGCTGCAGCAGGTGTCGCCGTGTTCTTCCTCGGCTTTGGTGATTGCCTCCTGCACCTGCGCGAGTTGCGCGCCCGGCCGTCGTCGTGCTGAGGCGGTGCAACCGTGCTGGAGGTTCGTTCCTTCCCTGAACGCGTGATCCGCCTGCCGCGGCCACGTCGCTGGGTCCCTCTAGGTCGAGCGCCGGCCTGTCGTCGTCGCCTTCGTCCTCGGTATCGCATACGACTCCCTCGAGTTGGAAGCACTCCCTGGTGGGATCCCATAGGTCGGGGTCGTGGTAGTCGTATTCGTCGGAGTCGGAGCCGTTGACGGCATGCCGCCTTGGCCGATGCTGGGACCAAGCTCGCGGTACCATCCTCCGACGGTGACTCGCCGGGGTGGCTCGATGGCTCGCGAGAAGTCGCGGTCGACGCACGCGGGGTGGACGATCTCCAGGTTGGCCATGGCCTGCAGCAGCACGCCGGACGCTGCTCCCGGTCCGCCACCGTCCGGTCCTGATGGCGCTCGTCGAGGTGTGGGCGTATACAGCCGGAGTTGTTGAGGCCGAACGGGAACCGCTGGCGTCGAGCGCGGCGCAACCCGTGCGGGAGGAGGCTGGGTGGCGTCGACGGCGCACGGCTCGGAGGCCTCCGGCCTGGTTCTGGTCCGTACGCACGATGAACGCGAAGTCGCTAGGCGGGCGCGGGCGCGCCCTGGAAGTCTCCGGGCGTGCGTCGTGCCGGCTCCTCCTTGGGAAACTCCGTGTCTGCCACGGGGAAGTGGGTTGCACGCCGTCGCACGGCCTGTGCCTGGCGACGATGGTAACGACGGCCGCCGCTCACGGGTGTGGCGACGCGTGGTTGGTGTGGGCACGCGTGCCTCGCTCCCGCTCACGGGGTGGCGTGACACGCCTCACCCGGGCCCTCCATGGAGAGCAAGGTCGGCTCGTTGCCGTTGCCGGTGGCCAGGAACTCGAGGCTCCCGAACCAGATGACGGCACCGGCAGATAGACGAAGGAGTCGAAGCAGCCATCCGGAAATAGCGAGAAACCGACTCAACACGCGAAGGGCCCCTACCTGGCGCGCCAATTGTCGGCGTTTCGTACCCGGGGTATGACACACGAGTAATATGATCGCGTGCTCTCTTCCTGGATGGTGATGCAAGATGACACAAGGATTTATCCTGGTTCGGGCAAGAAGGCCCTACGTCCAGCGGGGGAGGATGTTCTTGTATTACTTGCACCTAAGTGCTTGTACAGGGGCGATACAAGCTTGGTGAGACGTGGACCGGAGTCCGACCTGAGTGTGTGGGTGTATGGCGTTCTAACAACGTTTTTGTCACCGTCCGAATGAGGGCCCTGGTGTCCCCTTTTATAGAGCAAGGGGAGGCCAGGGTTACACGAGGGTTTTACAAGTGTCGGGGCGCACGGTGCCCAATACGAAGTCAGGTAGGAACCCTGTCTTGTCGAAGACATTGTAGCCGACGTGGGCGTTGCTGTTGAGGCGTCCTTGGGCGTGGCCTCCATCCCGCGCGGACGCGGAGGCGTGGCGAGGTGGAAGCCGTACAACGCTCATCCCTGACGTACAGGACGCGGCGGGGTCCCTCCGGGTCTTGGGGTACCTGTCCTCCAATAGCATGAAAGTAGTTAGGGCTCGAGGGGCGCGGAGCCGGCCTCGAGGCGGCGCCTACGGGGGGCTCGAGCTCCCGCAGGTATGGGCAAGTCCCCGCGAAAACCGATGGAGCGGCAGGCATCTGGGCCTCGAGGCGTGGCTTGGACGTGCCACAGCGTAGGGCGTGGGTCAACAGTGCTTCACTGTGCCTTTTCGCCCATACTTGTGGTGAAAACGAGTCTTGACTCTGCCCCGGACCACTGTGGCACACGTTGTGTTACAGAGGACGTGACCGGAGCAGATGGATGAATTAAGTGCGCGGTATGGGGCTGGCATCCGATGCCTGCACCGCTCGAGGGAGGCATAACGCGTCTCGAGGTATAGGCTGCCGTGCCAGTGAGGCTCGAGGTCCCCGCGTGGGGTCTCGAGTGTGGTGTTCGGCTGCGGGGGCTTGAAGGGTAGTGCAGCGCTTGCCCAGGCCTGGAGGGCTCGGTGAGACGGAAAACGATCGTGCGCCCGAGGCCTGTCTTGGAGGGCTCGGGTGAGACGGAAACGACCATGCGCCCGAGCCTTGCTTGGAGGGCTCGGGCGAGACGGAAAACGACCGTGGCCCCGAGGCCTGCTTGGTGGCTCGGGCGAGACGAAAAACGACCGTGCGCCGAGGCCTGGCTTGGAGGGCTCGGCTCGGTGGGCCAGCGTCGTAAGCCTCGGGGGCCGGCTTTTTAGGGGGTTAAGCTAATTAGGTCTGTTATTTAACCGGTGTTCTAGGTTTACCCTATTTGTTTGCGTTGATTGGGGGTACCCCTTTTGCGGACCCCCGACACATTTGTATCTCCAAATAATTTTGTTAAAAAACTAGATTCAAATATCTATCCAACGATACTAATTATGTATCATACATATTAATATTTTTTAATATATATTTAGTCAAAGTTGTTTCTTGGGAAGCGTAAACGACAGACATTTAGGGATGGAGGGAGTACTATACATACTGTACAGTACACGACGGCCATAGGAGGAGAGGAGATGAGAGGGACATATGCAGGCCAGAGACGACTGACTGACTAATCGACAAAATGGCCGATCTCCTGTGGAGATCAACGCGCTCGCACAACTGCACAAGGCAAGCAATCAAGGGTGTGTTTGGTTACTTGGTCTATTCTAGCCTGGCTAGTTTTCTAAGCTTGGTCAGACTTAGCCTGGTTTGTGCTATACAAGATGCACTTGTTTGGTTGCATGGATTGTGTAGGCCTGTGTTAGAATTGATATGTTTGGTTGTCTGGCTTGGCTTGTATAGAGTTACCTCATCTTTGTCATGGTAAGTTTACCCCCTCTCACACATTCTATCAAACACTTGCTAGGCATCAGTTGTAGCTGGTCCAGCTTCCATCCATGGCCGGTGGGGGTGGAGTTGTGTGCCCAGTTGCTGACGCATGTGAGGTGGGGGCTGGAGCTGTGCTTGTAGCAGCACCAGCACGCCATGGAGGTGGCCCCGAACCTCAAGCTCATCCAAACCAAATGGCAGCACAACGGAAACAGAGGACCCGACGAGGCTTCGTGATGAGCAGCTGAGCCAGCTCCGCGTAGCCGGGAGCTCTTCCTCTACTTCCACCTCGATGGCGATTGGAGCCTCGCCAAGCTGGAGCTAGCGGCGCTGCTCCGCTCCCTGGGCCTCCGTCGTGCTGCCGAGGACAAGATCCACACGCGCTGGTGGTGGAAGAGGAGGTCAGCCGGCGATGGGTGTGCCACTCGCCAAAATATAGCGCCGGCGGTGGGTGCGGCGCACGAGCAGAGAGATGGCGGTGGGTGCGGCAGTCGCGAGCAGAGAGCTGACAGTGGGTGCGGCGCAGAGAGAGTGGTGGAAGAGAAGGTGAGCGGACATGGCTGCAGGAGCTAAGCCAAGCCTGGCTCTGTGAAAACGGTCACCCTCCGCGTTCTTGCTAAGCCTGGCTATGAGGGTGTCGGTGCACTACCATAGCCTGGCTACGGACCTTAACCAGACAACCAAACACTTCGAAGCTGCATTGCAGAAGCCTGCCCAAGGATAACGCAGGCAACCAAACACTCCCCAACAGGCTCAATAGTTTTGTTTTGGAGGAGGCTAGTACGTACCTCTCAGCGATCGCACTTGTATACATCATCGGCACAAGGACATACTCCCTCCGTCCAACAAAACATGCAATTCTCACTTATCGAGGAGTCAAACATTTTTAACTTTGACCAAAATTATATAAAAAGATACTAACATTTTTAATACAAAAAATATACCATTAGATTAGTAATAGAATATATTTTTATAATAATTTCATTTAATGACATAAATACTAATACCTTTTATTATAATCTTGGTCAAACTTGAATTACTTTGACTAGCACGGATCCCATAATTACATGTTTTTATGGACGGAGGGAGTATTTGGATCAGTTAATAAGTACGGAGTACGGTATAAAATAGACTGAGGCCTTGTTCAGTTCGCGAAATTGTGGTGATAATTTTTTTAGCACTTTCTCGTTATTTGGTAAACTTTGTCTAAATATAGACTAGCTAGGCTCAAAAGATTCGTCCCAACATTTACAGACAAAATTGTACAATTAATTATTATTTTTACCTACATCTAACACTTTATGCATGCGTCTAAAGATTTGATGTGACGGATTACTGTGCAAAATTTTGGGGAAATATTAGGAACTGAACATGGCCCGATGAAAATTGGGTAATAAAAAGCTAGCTAGTTGTTCAAGTCACTCGGCTTATAGGTGATTGTTTGTTCGTTATTGGTTACTGAATATTCTTCCCGCCTATTAGCTGATTGGAAAACAGCTAATGGATTATTATTGGCTCGCTTGGTTGTTGTTGGTTTTTTTTTATTTGCTCAGCTACAGTAAGCGGGCACACGTTTGGATGAGCTACGAGACTAGTTGTAGCAGACCAAACAGGTCCTAGCACGTCGAATTATACTTCACTCTAGTTTTGCCTTGCCATAAGTTTAACAATACTGTATGTCAAAGTTACATCAGTTTCTGTAAGTACTGTAATTATATACAGAACTTTTTTTTGGTACAACTATTCAAACATTACAAGTTTTACGGTGGTTGAAAGAAATTTGAACCGTCCATTGATCCAGATCGGACGGTGAAAAAATAGGAAGTACTAAGAAAAAAATACTAAGAAATACCGAAAAAATACCAAAACACGTGGGACCATTACCAAAATACATGAGACCGGTGCAAATAATATACATATAATTTTTAGTTATTGTTAAAATAAAGCATACTCCAATAATTTTACTCCTCAATGCATTTCACCAAACAAGACTGACTCCCTCCTCCGCTAGAAACACCATCCACGTCGCCGGATTATTCTCAGTCGTCCGATCTTCTATCATGCGGTCTAGATTTGTCGTGCTCCTCCGCCAGAAACACCATCCACGTCGCCGGATTATTCTCAGCCGTCCGATCTTCTATCATGCGGTCTAGATTTGTCGAAGCAGATTCAGTTGAAAACAACTTCTCGTGCTTCCCCTTGTTTTCTTTGGCTTCTTGCTGCTTCTCCGACTTCGCCTCTGAATCCAAAAAAACAAATATATATGCGGCCTCAACTTTAACTTCTAGGCGCTTCTCCCCTCCCCTTCTCTCTCGCGTTCTCCCTCTCTCCCGACGCAGGCGGAGCGGCGGCGCCTCAGGTACGCGGCACCGCGTCGTGCGTGCGCCCCACCGGTGCCCATCCCCAGCGACAGAGCGGCGTGGCGTCCGCCGATGCCCGCCGCCGCGGCTTCTCAACTGTGATGCCTCCACCCGGCACTCCACGGCTGCTCCACCAAACCCTAGCTGCCTCTTCTCCCCATCGTCGCTCCCTGGGACCTCCGCGAGCGAATCAGGCTTCCATGGCCGGAGCTGTTCGTTCCCCCACTGGATCTTCTCTGGTGGCGTGCTTTGGCAGACCTGGACCCTACCTCGTCTCAGGGGCGCTGGCAGCAGGCTGGGCCTAGGGGGGATTCCCAGGTAGCGCGAGGTGGCCGGTGGCGGAGCTGGTGGTGCCGTTGAGGCTGGAGCAGGTGCTTATATTGAAGTACCTGGTGGCCGGCGTGCACGTCCCGCCGGATCTCGTGGTTTCAATTTGCAGTAGCGTCGACTCCCTCGCAACTTGCTTCTACAGCCACCCCACAGGTACGACATATTTCTCCCTCCAGTTTCAACCTTTTTTTGGTTTGATGTTCGTAGCTAGGTATGTGCCTCACGTTCGCCAGACCAATTATATTATTTCTGGTCTGGTTCTTTATCAACACTTAAATCTGAGTGAAATTTATCACTTTCTGTTCCAAGACTAACAATTTCAGGCATGTAGATTCCCCATCTAGGTTCTAGCATATTTGTTGTTTCAGATTTTCCATAGATATTGAGGTGCCATAATAAACCGATCTATTAACTATTTTTGGTCTGGTTCTTTGTCAACACTTAAATCTGAGTGAAATTCATCACTTTCTGTTCATTTGAGGTGCATATTATTCTTCCCGGACTAACAATTTCAGCTATGTAGATTCCCCATCTAGGTTCTAGCATATTTTGTTGTTTCAGATTTTCCATAGATATTGAGCTGCCATAATGAACCAATATATTAACTAATGAATTCAGACAGAGCAATCGATCATGGCCACCCGACATGCCATCATATTTATTAAACTTTCATGTTCATAATTCAGCTGCCATTTTCTTGTGCTCTTATTTTCCATGACCAAGCTTCCATATATCTCCTGCAAATTACTATCCATCTACTATAGCTTGAACCAAGACTAATGCTAGGATATTTGACATGACTTGCTTAATTAGTGATGTCGTAGGCTTTTGGTTGCATATATTGCCTGCAACTTCATTAATTAGTGATGCTCTAATGTTCCAAGCTTTTGGCTATGTACATTGTCTGTATACCTTCTTTAATTAGTGATGTTCCACAATTTTGGTCGTCTATATAGACTGCATGTGGCCACATCGCAGTGGACCTATCTCTTTTTTACGAAATGATTTCATCAAAGTATGTGATTCATGTCCTAAAATACATTAGTAGGGGCCATTGATGCTAATTAATATTAAAGTTCCTTTGAGCTCTTATCTTTATTTCCCAAAACAGTGTTGTCTATGTACAGTTTGTCCTTCCAAATTGGTTTAATTTGATTATGCCAAATAATTACTTATGCCTCCTCCACTTGCTAATTTGATTGTAGTAGTGACAGTTACCTCCAGATTGGGGGATGAGATGATTGAGGCTGCCTCAGCTTAACCTCCAAATAAAAAAGAAGGAACCGACAAGTTCAGTGGAATTGTCCAGTCACATTGTTCTCTCTGCAGCGCTGCACACTCATATAACAAAAAAAGAGAGATTGGAGTCAATATTATATGCATATTTGAACTAGGGTTGTCACCTGCTTAATTTCAGGTTTGGTCCATCCAACCAGCATCGTCAGCACATGCCATTCAAACTCATGTATGCTACTACCTGATAGCTTCCCGATTTTGTTTTGCTCAATACCTAGCGCAGGTAAATGAATTATGTTCACTTATTGAGATGGTAGCTCCATACTGGTTGTGTTTTCAGTCTTCTTATTTAGATAGTCTTGCCCTCATTGCTAAGTTCACTGTTATTCTTACTGAATGCAGAGGCTACGCATGCAGATGTAGACATTGGCTTTCAAAATAAAGTTCTTTCCCATTTTTAGATTAGATTAGATACTTAGTTTATGTTTCCCTGCACATTGTTTCATATAATTCCTCATACCGTGTTTTCCTGCCTTCGCTAACAATTGCTTTGCATTGCAGAAACTTTTTATTTACTTCTCAGCCTCCATATGTACAACCCAGCTACAGGTACTGCATATGTTGGTAAGTTGTCATCCTTTTCTCTTTTCTTTTTGATTCTTCAAACTATATTATACATGTCCTGTTACTACAAACTGATTTTTTTCCTGATTCTTGTGCAATGGGCAGGTCGTATTCTGTAGTGACTTAGTCACCTACAGCAGCTGCTAGCCAATCCGTTGATCCGCTGTTCCGGTGAGAATCTTCTTTTTGGTCCCTTTTACTTTACATTTTATTCATGCATTAATTCCATTTGATTATGATTTTCCGCATAATAAAAAACGAATTCCATTACAGTAGTAACCCGTTTGATTGTGATGGTTCCAACCTTGTTTTGTTCATTGAAAAAGCTCTAATGTTTGCCCACTTACAGAGTTCAGAAATCATGATTGTTGCCCACTTTCATAGGTCAGACATCGTGGGTTTGTTTCTATGCCCTCACCGAGTCTTTTTTTGTCATGTCGTGTTGGAATCTGTCGGTTCTAATTTTTGTGGTGTAGTGGGCACGAGGTGTGCGTACCTATGTTCATATGTTTCTTGCATTTTTATGGCATCCTATTTTGCTTATTAAGATATTACTGCTCTCCTGTTCTTCACTGCTACTCTCAGCCTGCTGTTGTAAGCAGGTTTTTCCTACAGTGGCTTGTTTCTAACTACTGGTTTTTAAATTAGTTTAATCATTCTATCTTGACGCGGGACTGAAATTGAGCTTTTGTTGGATAGATTACATTGTATGCTTCCTGCTCAGCATGCACCAAGGTAAATAGCATGATGCCTTATGGGAAGAAGCATAAAATCTAGCGTAGTACCGATAGATGTGTTTCAACTATTTTTGAAACTTTTTGTCACCTTAGTTAAATTATACACATTTCCCTTGAATTAGTCCATTATGCCTCTCTTCATCAGGCCTGCTACTTATCGTTCATGTTTCAGCGTTCTATCAGTTCAGAGACGATCACATTGCTATTCTATTAATGTCCTTCAGAGTTACCACATTTGTTTGCCCTTCTTGCATTGCGCCTAGGACATTTTAGTATTGCTCTTCGGGTGCGTTGTCATGTGTCATATAGAAATTGATGTCTCCATGAGCTTATTTTGGACTAGAGAGTTTACATGTTGATTGTCCCACATTTAGTGGTTTGGTCATTGATTCTCGCCTCTTCTCTTTATCTCTCTTATTACATATGTAAGTTGGTTTTTGTAGCCAATGGATTCTTGCTAAATCACTCAATTTCAGAGGTTTGTTTCACTGTTTTATTTCTGGTGCAAAGGTTTGTTCTACTACTTTATTTATGATGCAGCTTAGTTCCTTCTCTAATTTCTGAGCTCTCTATTTATATGGACCTTGCATTTTACTCTTTTTCTACATTGTGATTCTTACACGAACTACAAAAACCTTCTCCCCCTTCCCAGCTCCCTATATTGATCTTTAAGAACTTCTTCCATGAAAATAATTGAGCTCCAAAGTTCAGTACCCTATCAAATGTGATGAATTTATGCCCAGTACCGCCTCTATATATCATACCATCTGAGTATTGATTACAAATGATATTTGAGTTTATGATTACTGTTGCATTTACTTGCTTTGAATTTATGGGACCAGTGCCACAGTGGTTAGTGTAGATTGGTGTATATTTTCTTGAAAATCTAAAATTTAAGTTCTATTGTTTTGCTAAATCGCTTGCCATGGATACATGTGTTTTCGATCATACACTGGGGATTGAAACTACAATGTTGAGACCAAATAAATCAATGAGTAAGTGATATCTGATGGTTCAAGGTTCATTTCTTCATGTACTAATGCATACAAATATTCATATAAAATTATTTGTTGCTGTTTTATTCAGGCAACAGCATGAGCGGGCGTCAGGGTCTTCCGTACTCACGTGGCACTTCCTCATCAAGGGCTCAAAAGCTGAATCAGATGTGGCAGCTCAATGGGCAGCTGTGTTTGCAGGTTACCTCTCTTTTGCTCTCTGCTCCTATTGCATTCGTTTCCTTTACATAAAAAAAAGAGATTACACTATGCAGTACCATTTGGTTTGTTGTTCATTCAAACTAAAAATCTTTGCCGTGCATAGCATTTGCAATCCTTATAACCATTCAATATCAGAAGAAGATTAATCTTTGCTGGATTTGGCCGGTCAGTACTGGATGATGGAAACGGCATCTTGTGCCACCTAGATGTGATCAGGGATTCTCCATTTCTTTGCTTTCAGTTTTAGCTTTGAGTTCCCTTTCCACATATCTATCTTATCGTACTACCTTGCTCTATGCATGGTAATTGTGACAATATCAAAAAATACTAAATTTCCAGTATTGATTACAAATAATATCTTCATAATTCCTGTTGCATTTACTTGCTGTGAATTTGTGGAACCAGTAACACAATGGTTGGCCGGCTCCTACTCCGAATCGTCGGAGGCCAGATAAATACAAGGCTTCTGCTTCTCTTCTCCACGCTCCTCTTCTCTTCTCGGCGCTTCTTCTCTGTACCTTCTCCTCTGCCTCTTTGTCGCTGCCCGGCCTCACAGGCGCCACGCCACCCACGGCGGTGGCGACGCCCATCCCCGCGGCCTCCCCGGCCGTAGCGCCTCCTGCACGATGGATCCGGCCGCAAAGGCACACAACGCCGGTCGGCGCACCAGCTCGGGCACGGTCCATTATTCAGACATAGTCAAACCATTTTGGTATGAGTATATGATATATGATACATAACATTGTTGTCTTTCAAAATTATAAACTTATTACATCAACAAACATGGTGTCTGCACTTCTGTCCAAATTGTTCAAGTTTTGTCCTGGGCTCTTGTCATCTCCAATCATTCTCACGTATACAATAGTATTGGTCACAAACGTTTTGAGCTAAATACAAAATAAAGAAATCATTTTTTTATAAACTGGATTTCAAAGTTCCATATTTATTTTCATGGTCTCCATGCTTTGCGCTCAATCATCTTTGTAGAGTTTCATAAAGAAAATTATTTTTTATAAACTGGATTTCAAAGTTCCATAATTATTTTCATGGTTTCCATGCTTTGCGCTCAGTCATCTTTGTAGAGTGAAACTAATAAATCACGACTGAAACAGTCATTTCGATATGTGTTTAGTTTTCCTATGCTATTACATAAAAATGTATTTGTTTCCGGCTTTCAGTACTTGCTGATAACAAGTACGGGTGTATTTAGGCCCTTTGAATGGTTAGCTATTCTATTGGATCCCTCGTTAGTTACAGCTGCAATGAAATTAACAAGTAGACAAGTTCAAAGAGCTGAAAATAAAAGGGGGAATAATACCTTAATAATTATGCCTAATGAGTTTTGGTATTTTCTTTTGACATTGTTTGCTGATCATAACGTTTCTGCACTATACAGATGAACCAAACAAGATCCCAAACACCAGGAAAAGAGCAGTACACGGCAAACTTCCTTAGGATGTCAACCAAAATAGCTAAACCATACCTGTCATGGTTCATGCTTGAATGTCATTGCCCTGTGTCTTCAGATTTGCTTTCTACAGCCAGCCTGTACTGTTCTGCCGCCTTCATTCTTTACACTACAAGAAAATACCTGTCTTTTTAGCAAGAAACATGCATCTGAGCATTTTATCTGGCCTGTCCAAATGATTTTTCGCACCTGTTGAGGTGCCCAAAGAAAAACATTTACAGATCTTTGGCACAATTTGAAAATCTTGTTGTTCTGTTTCTCTTTGGCTGCTTATCCCTTAGTTTATTAGTCGCTGATTGAGGCATGTCATATTATATTCACTGCACTCATAGTGGTATTCTCACTGGTACAGAACTGGAAGCAAAGTAGCATACCACATCGTTTGCAACAACGACAAAGCTACAACCACTACAAGGAAGGCTTCGATATTCAGCAACAACTTCTACTTACCTAAAATCTTTTGCAGAATGCTTCTGAAATAATGTAAACTTAGCCCATCATGTGTCCACATCCCTAACTGGCATTACCTCTTTTCGTTATGTGTTGTATCAATAAGCATAGTCCTTTGTAAATGCATGTTACTGATCTTCGGTCTATGTCATACCACTTCTTAGATAATGTGTTTTTACATCCAGTAACATCTTATTGTCAACATATAGATTTTTCTCTGATGACCAACGCGCGTCATCCAGGAAATTATATTTACAACCTGATCCTCTAAATACAAAACCGTAAAATTGCACGGGCGCGCAAAGGCGCGCGCCCTGATACTAGTGATACACATTGTTACTACCCAGCTCCTTAATAGTCTATATCATACCTATACATGTTTGCGATACATGGAGATACAATGTTCTCCCAAGGTACGTACACACTATTCTCAGTTAAAGCTCCTATTGCTAATATACCTTTCTCTCCCTTATTTTTTCATTTTTAAAAATAATTATTATTTCTACCCTTCTCTCGCGCTTAATTTTTGTTTACTATTTTTTAATAATTATTTGTCAAAAATACAAAGTACCCAAAAGTACTACCAGTACTTTACAACCACTGAAACAAGCCTCTTTAAACGTACATCGATTCTTTAATAAGTACTTACTCGCTTCATATAGGAAATGAAAGTCCTTTATTAGGACAGCGACACGGTCTCCAAAGCATAACTTTGATCACTTGTTTCTTCAAAAATATTTATTGAAAAGTAGTATATGTATATTTTTATGAAAGTACTTTTCAAGACAAATTTATTTATATGATTTTTACATCTCTAAACTCAACGATTTTAAAGTTATTCATGATTTATTCTTCTCATATTTGACTCAAACCTTGTCCAAAAGGACTTCTATTTCCTATATGGAGGGAGTATATATAGAACTTTGAATCAAGTATTTCAGCTATTCAAACGTATATATCTTATATATAGAGACAATTTCATTGAACGGCTCTCTGATATTGTTGATATTATTGATACGTTTTTTAAAAAAATAGAGGATTCTACTAGAAGCGCGACTAATTAATGAAAATACTACAGCATGTAAACTTACCAGAGCCGATTCTGAAAAGCGGGACCCACTGGCAACTGCTGGCCCCGCATGTCGGTCGGTCAATGCGCAGGTGTGGCTGGTGAGCCGTGAAATTGCACGTCCACAACTTTTTATTTCCCTGCTGCCACACCGCCGTTAATGGTGTGTTTGGTTCATGGAATTAAGACATGCTTCGTGAGGTGATACATCATAAGTTCATCCAATAAATTTTGATAGAACCAACTCATTCCTCATCCATATACTCCTCCCTCCGTATCGCATTTAGATGACGTTTAGAACAGCGACACGGTCTCCAAAGTGCAACTTTGACCACTTGTATTTTTAAAAATATTTATTGTAAAATGGTATATGTATACTTTTATAAAAGTATTTTTCAAGACAATTTATTTATATGATTTTTATATCTCTAACTCAATAATTTAAAAGTTATTCATAATTTATATTCTCAATGTTTGACTCAAACCTTGTCCAAAACGTCATCTAAAAGCGATACGGAGGAAGTACTAATTATTGGCTTATGAGGAATGAGGTGGTGATGCATCGACCTATTCTATTTCACTAACCAAATAGAAAAATGTGAGGAGTGAGAAAATAATGGACCACCTCCTCCTCAAACGAGGCTACTACTACCGGACAACGCAGCTGCTGGTGGTCAGGTCACGCCGTGACGCGGAAGGCAGTCCGGGTTGACCCTTCTACCCCTGCCTACAGTAGGCCGCGCCGTGACATCATTAAACACGGGCGGACGGACGGACGATCGCGTCTCCCTTTTGTGTCTCACGTCATGTCGGTGGCTACGTGGTAAAAACCCAAATTCCATGTTTGTACTATTTAAATGCCTGCGGAAATGAAAAGCAGAAAAAGATACACAAGGGAGGAAAATGAAGGGCGTCCTATCTAGGAGTGTAGAAAAAGATACACAAGCAGAAAAGAGATACGGAGTACTACGTACTGCGGAGTACGTACTCAACAAGTTAGCAGCAGCTGTATGTTATAGGGTGCGTTTGGGAGAGTTCCACGGAGCTGATTCTCAGTGAGAATCACTCCCTAGCTGTCAAACGTATTTTTCAGTGTGAAGTGATTCTTTACTGATTCTGTGAAGTGATTCTCTGAAATGAACTAGGAGGCTGAGAGCTGAAAAAAGTAGCTTCACCTGATTCTGTGAAGTGATTCTCTATCCTGATTTTGAGAGTTTAGGCTAAAGAATCAAAGAGAATCTATTTTCAGCCACAGAATCACTTCACCAGAGAATCTGAGAGCACAGCTGGAGAATCAGGGAGCACAGCTCTCCCAAACAGGCCACAGAGTACCCTAGTATCTTCGTCGGTTGTTGAGTCCAACGTAAATGCGTGCTGAAAAAATACAATTATAATTTCAGATTCATATAACTAGAATTAAGGGACCGAGGGAGCGTAGACATCTTTTTATATATATAAAATAAACCGTACTCCAAACATATTGAAAAAGATGACGTTTTGAACAAGGGCTCTGTTTGGATACTCTAGCACAACTAAAGGTTAGAGTTATTTTCTAGCTTACAAGTAGCTCTAAACTAACTCTAGCCAAAGAGATATTTGGATAGAAGGGTTAGATTGACAATAAATGTACTTTTCCAATCATTTGATGAGGTGGAGATAGAGAGAAAAACCACTTTTCTAGTGGTCCCAAATACAACTAGCCAAAATAATCACCTCTTGGTGGGGATAGTTTTTTGAGGTGGTTTACTTGCAAATAGCTCAAACTAGCCCTCTTGTTTGGATACTTTAGGGCTAGTTGAGCTCCAAATAGATCAAACTAGCTCTAGCCCTTGGATCCAAACAAGGCCAAGGTTTGGGTCAAATATTGAGAATATAAATCATAAATAACTTTTAAATTATTGAGTTTAGAGATGTAAAAATCATATAAATAAATTTGTCTTAAAAAGTATTTTCATAAAAATATACATATACCACTTTCCAATAAATATTTTTTTTAAAAATAAGTGGTCAAAGTGATGTTTTGGAGACTGTGTCGCTGTCTGAAACGTCAAGTTTTACAATATGGAGGGAGTACAAATTAGCCGAATGGACTTAAAAGAGCAGCTGAACTGGGTGTTAGAAAAATAAGAATTATGTTCATCATAATATCAAGTGAGCTTGATTAGTACTACCCTCCATCCCAAATTATAAGCGTTTGACTTTTTTAACATTAAATTTGACTATTTGTCTTATTAAAAAAAAATTGGTACAAACATAATCAAATTTAAATAGAACTTTTATTAATAAACAAAGTCACGATAAAAAAATTAGTATTTTACATAAATTTTTGAATAAGACGAGTGGTTAAATCAAATTGATGTAAAAAAAATTAAACGTCTTGTAATTTGGGATGGATTGAATCCACCTATTGAATAACCACCTACTGCTAATGAAATCCTTGCATACTGTACTGTACTTGGGAACGGAGGAAGTATTTGGCAGAAGATTTGGGACGAAGAAGTGTGTGTGTGTGTGTGTGGGTGTGGGTGTGGTGCCGCTGCCGCCGGATTTTGAACAGGCCGGCGATGGCGATTTGGCACGTGCATGGTGGTAGGGCGGGAGGGGCAACGTCGGTAGCAGTGTAGCACACACAGCACCACCCACCACACGTGGGCGCAGGCGCAGGCGCGCGCCTGAATTGAAAAATGGGACGCCTGAGCTGCTGGACCTGGACCGGCCGGGCGGTAGGGGTGGGGGTGGGGAGCACGATTTGCTTCCAAATACAAATACTCCACTCGCTCTGTTGCTGTTGGTGTTGGTGTTGGTGTTGGCATCAGGATTAGGATCCAGGAGCACAAGCCGCCCGCTGCTGCTCGCTCTGTCTCGCCGGGACCGCGAGGATCCGCGGTCGCCTCGGCGTTGCTTCCTGGTGGCTTCGCAGCGGCGAATCGCGCCCCTGGCGAGACGGCGGCTGGTCGGCATCATATCGGGGAGTGCCGGTGCCGGTGCCGACCTGACAAGGAGGAGTGCCGAGCTGCTGACCACAGCAGAAGAAGCACGCGCGCGCGGGCGCACCCTCCCAGGATCGGTTGGTGCTCAGAGGCAGAGGCAGGAGCCGAAGGATCAAGCAAGGGCTGGTGGGTTGATTCGCAAGTTTCTTCCTGGCGTGCCGGCGATTGGTCGTCGGTTGGTGATCCAGGTCAGTCTACAATGCATCCTCCTCTGTTTTTCTTTTTTTTCCATTCAACCTTCTTCCACCTCAGAGTCCGTCCGTCCGTCCGAGGGTTGAAAGGTACACACGTCCTTTGTGCCGTCGTCGTCCCCTGCGAGTATAGGGGGCCAAGGCCAATGCACAAATCCCGTCGCTGCTGATTTGGTAACCCCGCCGTCCCAGTAGTTCCTGCAGGCTGCAGCAGCGTGCGCTGGGTGGTCGGTCGTGCCCTGGCGATGTGTCGGTGTCGCCGTCCCGTACGTACGTACTGTACTCCAATGTTGAGTACGGAGTATCACCCTTCTTCCACGACGTTTCCTCCTCCAATGTTTTTTCCGCCTTTATTTTCGAATTCTATTATCAACCGCGGCCAACGCGGGACGGCGGCCCAAGGTGCCGCTGCACTCGCCGTCGACGCGACAGGTTGGGAAAACAAGAGGTTCGCGTCCCGTCCCCGTACGCACGGCAGACACACGCACCAGCACGGGCAGCACCACCGCCGGCACGTACACGTACACGTACACGTACGGGAGTGGCACAATATGACGGAGAGAGAACGTCAGCATCCTGCCTGCTACCGGTACTCCCCAACCAATACACGATACTCCTCCGGTGCAGTGCAGTACTACAAATACAGTACTCGTCCTACGGTGCAGTCCGTCAGTAGTACTCACTCCGTAGAGAGGCAGAGGAGAGCCCGTGTGGTCCGTTCCGTGGA
This sequence comes from Coix lacryma-jobi var. lacryma-jobi, assembly GCA_009763385.1. Taxonomy (NCBI): domain Eukaryota; kingdom Viridiplantae; phylum Streptophyta; class Magnoliopsida; order Poales; family Poaceae; genus Coix; species Coix lacryma-jobi. The sequence continues at coordinate 125,082,662 of CM019827.1, read as the reverse complement.
AGATGTACCTCCCCTCCTGTGGGAGCAGGGCGTGTGGGCCCCGCGCGCCAGTCAAACAAGCCTGGCACTGTTGGCAGGTGTGCACACGACTCGTACACGTACCCGCTGCGGGCTCCTGGTACCCGTACCGTTTCTGTTTCTACGTACAGCAGCAGTACTGAGGGGCTACTGCTGATCGACCTGGACTCGTGGTCTAGTACTCCCTACGTCCCTAGATAACTGTCTTTATAAATCCGTATTTCCCTCACAGACACGCTTTCCGGACGACAATTAAAAAGGGACGGAGGGAGTATGTTACACGGATACTCCAAAGGAGGTGACGTATCCGTATCCGATACTCGTCGGATACACAGATATGGATACTTGGATACACCATTTTAGTGGGTTTTCTTTTGAGAAAGCGCGTATCCGCATATCTCATACGTATTGTATCGGATACCCGTACCTGTACTCGTGTAACGTAGCTTGTGGTGAGTGAGACATGACGATGAGAGGGCGTCGTCCATCAGCCTACGGCAGGGTAGCCGTGCCGCGTACTCGCACTAGTTTTTTGTCAGTCACATCGAACGTTGCGGCACTAGTTTAGCCTATTAAAAGTATAGTAATTAAAAAACTAATTTGTCAGCCGGAGACTAATTCATGAGACAAATCTATTAAACTTAATTAGTCCATGATTTGACAATGTAGTGCTACAGTAAACATTCGCTAATGATGGATTAATTTACTTTAATAGATTCGTCCCAGTAATTAGTATATGACTCTGTAATTAGTTTTATAATTAATTTATTTTTAATAGGCTAAACTAGTGTCGCAATGTTAGATGTGACTGGCAAAAAAATTTTGCCACGCAAACGAACACCTATGCCACTGGTGACGCGACCACTTGGCTTGCTTCTGCCTCACAATCTCTCTTTCCTGCTGGCTGCTGCGCCTGTGCCATTTGACATTTGTGTCCTGCAGCGAGCAGAGGTTGCAGGAGATCGACGACCAGTACGAGTACCAGGGCCTTGTTACCCACAACTTTTTTTTCACTCTCTCTTAGTCACATCACCATCACATCAATATTTGGACGTATGCATAGAACATTAAATGTTGGTAAAATAAATAAATAATTGTACTTTTAGTACGTACATGTCGAGACGAATCTTTTGAGTCTACATAGTTCATATTTGAACAAAGTTTATCAAATAACAACGAAAGTGCTACAGTTGAGGAAAAAACTCACCCTTATCATCTAAACAAGGCCCAGTACGTTCCTCCCGCTGTTGTTAACTTGCTAACCAATCTTTTAATCTACTCCGTACTACTAGTAGGATTACTGTTTACTACCGCGGCACTAGTAGTACATTTGTCTGTCGTGGTCCCAGAACCTAGCACTAGCAGAGTGGGCAATTACCGGCCGGGGCCGGGGAGTAGGAGGATCAAAAACGTCTTTAGCATTGACCTCTGCTCTTGTACGTACAGTACGTGTGGACCGGACTGGCCAGGCAGGCAGTTGTTACAGCGCTGTAAAAATGTTCACCCCGCGTTTTCTGGGTCCAGTGGCGGACCCCCGACCGGAGGTGGAGGAGGATACTGTACATATCCTAGGCTAGCTACCCAACACGGCAACAGTAATCGGATAGCTCACACTCTTGCAAAGCAAGTCTCAGATGGTGTCAGGGCTTGTTTAGTTCCGAGAAATATTTGGAATCTACACTGTAACACTTTCGTTGTTATTTGACAAACTTTGTCCAAACATGGACCAACTAGGTTCAAAAGATTCGTCTCGACATGTACAGATACTAAAAGTACAATCAATCATTATTTTTACCTACATTTAATGCTCTATGTATGTAGCTAAAGATTGATGTGACGGGGAATCTAGAAATATTTGGGGGAAGTTGGGGAAACTAAACCAGACCTCATGCTGGGTGAGTGGCAGATAGCCCCAACGTGCGTTGCCAGTCTGCTGACTAAAGAATGTAATCATGTTGATCCCTGAGTAATGAAAGCTTCAAGTCAAAAAAAAAAAGAACACGGCAACAGTAGTAGGTGTATTCGTGGGTACCGCCACTCTCACTTGCAACTTTCACTTTCCTACGGGCTACGGCGACATTCCGGGCGACAGCCGCTCAGGATATTCATTTGGATTTAACCCCATTTCTCCTTTTCTTTTTTGCCGACTCCATCACGCTCTGCTTCCGCTCCTCCTCCTCCTCCAACTCCAACCAATCGTCGTGTTCCTGTAGCAGCACACAAGGCCTTTTTTTATGCATGGCGTGGAAGAAGGATATACTGTACTAGTACTACGGTTACGGTGGCTCTTCTAATGCGATGCGATGAACCACAAGGCCTGCGGGTGCACGTGACCGCTGCCTGCCGGTCGTCTTCGTCTTCTTCTCTCATCTCTGGGGAACAATGACACAGTACTAGTACCATCTTTTTGGGCTCATTTTTATTCACGTGCACATCTTCCACTTTGACCCCCCCCCCCCCCACCCCGTCCCTCCTACCGCTAGCTCACGTCTTTGCCCTCGCGACGCAAACATACAGTATATCCTTCTTCCACGCCATGCATAAGACTACCCGCACTCATGTTCCTCTATTTTCATCCTTTATACTGTCTGGTCATCAAGATCTCTCCTCTATATTTGTTTCTCCCGCATCCATCCATCCTCTATATCATCCTCTATCTACTGTGGGTCCACTTGTCACTTTATCTAAATATATCCATGAGAGATCTAGTTTTGAAGAATTAATTGTAACGAATTCAATGGTGCAATCAAAATTTAATTTGAGTTTTCGGTTTGTGAGATATAACAATTTTTGGTTACAAAATAAAGTGGGACCCACCTGCGGCAGTCTGCGCGCAGGCCAGCCCTCCTCTCGCGCGCGAGCGCGTGCGCATGCCGTACATCGCTGCCCCGTCCGCTACAGGCTCCGCTGTCCGTCGTATTTACAGAACCTGAACATATACAGTATGTTTTACAGAACCCGCTGCGGCTTTTTTTCCTTTAAATGGTACTGCAGGATGTGTTTGCCGTATGCAGTGCAGACAGTCTAAAAAAGGCTTCGTTTTCGCTTCCACGCGAGGAGAATGTGCGTGTGTTCCTGTCATGCCCGCCCGTCAGTCAGGCCTTTGCCTTCTCCTGAGCTTTCACGACCCCCCATCCATGCCCATGACCCTGCAAGCAACTGAACAAAATCCTTGTGGCCACGATGTCAGTCTCACCAGTCGCCTCATGTGCTCACCTACTACTACGCGCCAGAGTGCCGGAGCGGTACTGCTCCTGCCCGATACTACTAGTCTTCCTCGTCCACAACGGAAAGAGTAGCAAGTTGTACGTATGCACTGTCACTGTGCTACCATCATCGCTAAGTGGTAAGTGCAGTGGTGGTGGGAATCATTGCGAGCAAATTAAAAGCAGGCAGGCAGCCAAGCGATCCGTGACAGTGAGTGCTACATACAGCGCGGTCGAACCAGGCCGTGTGCTGGTAAAGTATATATACGTAATCCTCTCCACCTTTCTCGACCCAGCCATTGCAATCGTGTCAACTTCGTTCTCCCATTTTTTTTTCTTCTTGTTCATAGTACTCCCTCTATCCATTTATCGAAGTCATTTTAGGGTCATGCGCAGTGACCAATGAGGAATTAATTTGACCAGTAAGAGGAGCTGGATCTAAACAGTCGCATTAATTGGGCCAGTGAGAGGAGCCGCATGCGCCTAGAATAAGGTGAAAATTGTGGTCCTTGGCTTAGACGACTCCAATTCTTGGAGAATTTTTTTTCGGTAAGATGACTCCGATAAATGGATGGAGGGAGTATATAATAAGGGCATCATCGTGCCGGTCGATTGACGCCCACATGCCGACTCTGAAGTTCCGACTTACGTACCTTCTTCCCCTACCGCAGCTCGCAGCTGCAGGTGTGTGCTCTGAGTTCTGAATGTCTGAGTAGGTTGGTGTCCTGCGAATCTGCGATGCGTCATCGAATCCTGGTTCTAGACGTTTAAAATTGGACGCCTAGGATGCCTTAATCTAGGACAAGCAGCTCTGGCTACAAGGAATCCAATCAGGCTTTTTTTTTAATAACATATCGAGATTCATATAGCTCCAAAACGTCGATCGTTTTGTTTGTATTCTTGGATAACTAGCTTGTCTACTTTTTGACCACGTATCTTGCAAAATGTATTAACAACTTACAATATCATAATGCACCACCTGGATATATTTTACAACGTGGACTGATGTTGTACGTGTATGTCTATGTCCTTTTTCCCCCCCTATATAAAAGCTTCATCCAAACGGAGAAGTTTAAATTAAAACAAAAATAAAACAATTTGTCCCTGGTACTAACTTCTAACTAGTCCTTTATAAACTAAAAACTTATTTAGTCACAATTCTTAGTATGATATATTGTGTTTTTTTTACCAAAATTATTAAATAGTTCACGCGGCCTCATGGATGTCATCACTACTAGTACATACAGCAAGGAAAGATACTATATTGGAATAGGAAGTACTGTTTATAATTAAAAAAAAAAAAAGATTTCTCTTGAGCTGGTCGGGGGCAGGCCAGGCCTAACCTACCCGCCTCATGGATGTCGATATGTTTAATAACACGACGAACAAAGCTCCAAGCCCCAACTGTTGCTGTCAACGGAAAGCTCCTCGCTTTATTAGGCGAGCGGCACGCTTGCCGTATGGGAACCCTGAAAGCCATCCATCAGCAAGCTCCTGCAGCAGACCCGTTTTTTCCCTCGTATTTTTCCTGCATTTGGAGCAGCAGCACCGGGCGGCGGCAGTGCGTGTCCGTCTGCCGGCCCAGCGAGCGCGCCAGGTGCATGAACCGCGGTGCCGGTGCACGTCCCACCACCTCACTAGTCCACACCGTCCACTCCACGCACACAGGCACGGCCTGACGGTCGCCACGGCCACCAAACCGCTCCCGTAAAAGCCAGGCAGCCATCCAGGAGGTCTCGGCGAAAGCGACGCGCGACGTGTGCGGCGTCGCTGTGGCGGGCCTGCGGGTTCTCCGGCCGCGTCACCGCCGAGTCAGACGGAGGCCGGAGACACGTACCGGTGGCCGGTGGCCGGTGGCCGGTGGGGGCGCGTGTGGTGTGGTGAGCCGGCGGCGGTTTCTGCCGGCGCGGCATCGCGTTCGCATCGGACGGACGGTCGGTCGGGTCGGGTGTGTCCAGGTCTTCTACGGGCACGGGGCACTCGTTTGTTTTCACTCTGCTCCGTTGCGTTGCGGGCGCTTGCGGCTGGATGCAACATCTGAAACGAAAGCCGATAGATAGATACTCCCTCCATCCCAAATTACAAGACATTCCAAGAATCTTGGAGAGTCAAAGTTTTTCAACTTTGACCAAATTTATATAATAAGATAATAATATTTATGATATCAACTAAGTGCAATTAGATTCTTCATTAGTTATATTTCCATAATATGTATATTTGATGGTATAAATTTTTATATTTTTCTCTATAATTTTGGTCAAAGTTGAAAAACTTTGACTCTCCAAGATTCTTGGAACGTCTTATAATTTGGAATGGAGGGAGTAGATAGATAGATAGATAGATAGATACAGAGATGGGAAGAAGATAGAGATGCTGCTGCTATCTATCAGCTATTACCGGAATTTGTCCCCGTTTGCGCGCGTCAAAGTGGCTTTCTTCCATTCCTGCTTTGCTTGCGTCAACCAGCAGCAGCCCACGTTTCCCCCCCTTGGATTTTCAAGTGTTTTCTCTTCTTCCTTTTTTTACAAGCAATTTTCTCTCCCTTTTTTTGAAAGAAAAAAAAAACTCAAATGTGTTTCTTGGTCGTGCTTATGCGATGAAAACAAAGGTCGTTCCACTAGTTTGAGCGTACACGTCCCAAGGGCACCCGCAATGGTTAGAGCCAACTGCTAGCTCCAAGCTAACTTCTCCAACAATACTAGCTCTTAGTACATGACTTTTAACATGGATGACCTCACATAACAATCTCACATGACTTTGAGATGCAGCTCTTAACTAAGAGCTAGCTTTACTCTCTCCTCTATTAAAATATAAGAAAAATGCTTAGAGCCAGCTTAAAAACCAATTGTTGGAGGTGCCCTAAGTGAGCATCTAGATCCACAGATATATTGGATCTGTTTGGTTGTCATAGCTCCTGCTGCAGCGAACATAACAGTGATGTGAGTAAGATGCAACGTACATGAGTTGATTCTGACCGTCGAATCATCGATATAGACGTGGAGAAATGAGTCTACATGCTACTTGTTTAGGCTCATTGTTCTTGCTACAAGTCTACAACGTATTGGCTTAATTACTTTTAGTTATTTTTTCCGAGCCCTCCCATCACCGAGGCATTTTGTCATCACTATTTGCCTATTAGGGCACTCACAATGCAGACTCCATCATAGAGTCTAAACCTATTTATTACACTCATATTTATTGTATTTTGCTGATGTGACAGTGTAGTTATTGAAGTGAGAGGAGAAAAAACAAGACTCCAAGTCTTATTTAGACTCCAAGTCTATGATAGCTTCGAGGTAATAAATAGACTTAGACTCTAAGTAGAGTCTGCATTGTGAGTGCCCTTACAGTACCTTATACGTTGCATTTGTTGCTAGCCGCCACTATGCCAACTCCAACCTCTATTGGACCAAGTGAGCTATTGCGTTATGGGTGACAACTTTGTTTTGGTTGTTGTTTTTTCGTACCATATACCTATATATGTTTTTTTATTGACGTAATGCTTCGACGTGTTTCGCGCATACACTAGTAACATTGAACACGACAGGAAAGCCCATTCAAGACATCAATTTGATACACGTGAAGAATTAAACCTATATGTACGTGCTTCTTCTTTGTTTTCGCTAAAACCTTTTTATTTACGATTATTAATGGTTTTCAATCCTCTCCATTTTAAGGTCTCATGTCATGATATCCTACTCCTTAAATCGTATTTGGCGTTAACCGCCATCATGCTAGCTCCAAGCTTCATTGGACGTAGTGATATTGCGTTATGAGTGACAGTTGCATTCCTTTCATCTTAAGGCCTCCTATGTTTTCCACCCCTCCCATCTTGAGACCTCCATGTTTCTTTTGTCGTTAACCCGTCACCATGCCAGCTCCAACCTCTAACGATTGAGGTGAGCTATTGTGTTACAGTCTTGTAGGTGCTAACTTCTTTTATTACCATTTACTCATAGCAATATCTACGTATGTTTTTTATCGGTGTGATGCTTGGACATATTTTGTGCACAATTAAGAAACATATATATTGTTGCACAAGTGAACATGGCAGGAAAGTTGACTTAAGACGTCGAATTGATACACGTGGAGAACTGAGCATACACGTGCTTCTTCTTTGTTTGCGATCATTAATGGTTTTCTATGCCTTCATTTTGAGGTCTCATGTCACAATGTCCTACTCTCTCCGTCCCTAAATAACTGTCTCTAGAAAACCGTGTTTCCTCACAGACACGCTTTCCGGACGACAGTTAAATAGGGACGGAGGGAGTACTCCTTACGTTGCATTTGGCGTTAGCAGCCGCCATGCCAACTCCAAGCTCTATTAGACGAGGTGATTCGTTATGTCATGGGTGACAACTTGTCTTTTTTGTCGTTTGCCAATAGTAGTACCTATTTACGTATTTTTATTGGTGTAATGCTTGATACGTTTTAGACATACATTAAGCACGTGTATACGGCTCCGCATGTGAACATGGTATGAAAAACTAACTGAAAATGTGAAATTAATACACGTGTAGAACTGAGCCTGAAAGTGCTCATTTTTGTTTTTTAAAACCTTTTTGTTTGTGATTATTGATGGTTTCTCATCACTTCCATATGGAGAGCTCCTACCATTCCGTCTTAGTCCTTGCGTTGGTTAGTTGTCACCAAACTACCTCTAAGCTCTATTGGATGAGGAAAGCCATTACCCTTGCGTTGGTTAGTCGTCACCAAGCTAGCTCTGAGCTCTATTGGACGAGGGAAGCCATTATGCTATAGATGACGAGGTGCTTTTGGTGTCGTTTGTACGTTGCGATATATATATATATACACACGTTACTTATAGGCACTGCAATACAAATTTGAACACTACAATTTGCCATCCCTCCCGCCTTCGGGCTTCCTGTCGCTCTTAGTTCATGTCGTCATGGCTGTTAGCAGCCAGCGTGTCGAATCCAAATACTATTGGATAAAGAGAGCCATTACGTTACAGATACACACGTTACTTTTAGTTTTGTCTAGTCGTTTTGGTACGTGTGTATGTTACTATCTACTTATATGTTACTGTTTGATTAATCGTATCTCATGACACGAACTGGGATCATAGTATGCTATAAGGTGACATCGAGGCTTAAGGTTTAGAACCGTGTTACGAAACCGTGCCAAAATGTACAACAATTACCTCATCCTAGTGTAACTATGCTTAGTATAAAATAAAATGGCGCAATGGGAATTGATTGTGGTTTTATAGTGCAATAAAAACGCAACAAAATAGTTAAGCCTTCATCAAGAAGGCATAAAAATCCTACGAAAACCGTCGGAATCCTCTAGAGAAAACCGTTTCCATTTCTCGCGTGGACTGGTGGTGCCGGTGGGGGGCTTCAGTGTGGGCAAATTTTGCGTCCAAGCCCCTCCCTGTTCCCACAAATCAGACAACCAGCCCTCTACATCCATCGGTAGGCGAACCACGCGCGGGCAGAGCAGAGCAGGGCACGCGCGCACACACGCACGGTATACGTACGCGTACCACAGGTACGTACTGTACATAGGCTGCTGGTACCTGTAGGCGCACGCAGGCAGGCCAGGCCCTTTTACTTTACATTAACCCCCAAATATTCCTGGAAAAATTAATCCCACCCCGCGTTTCCCCCCACAGGCCAAAGCAGAAGCAGGCGAGAGGCCCCAGACCCGGACCGGACGGACGCCACAAGACACGAGGGCCGCAGGAGGGAGAGGAGCAGCCGGCGGCGAGAGCAACCCGGCCCGGCCCGCCCCCAATGGAGGCGCAAGTGGCGGCTCCGCCACACCACCAGCAGCAGCAGCAGAAGGCGGCCAACCTGGCGCGCACCTTCACCAAGCTGCTCCGCCGCAAGCGCGCCGACGCCGCGGCGGCGCAGGCGCCCGAGGCGCCCGCGTCCGTCGCTGATGGCGACGGCCTGGGGGAGGAGCGGACGGAGCCCCCGCCGCCCGCCATCCCGTCTCTCAGCAAGCTCAAGCTGTCGGGGAACCTCGCCGCCGCCTACTCCTTCGACGCCTTCTTCCGCAACGCCGCCGAGAGAAGGCGGCGGCGGCGGGGGCGGGAGGGGGAGCGGTCCGGCAGCCCGCGGGGGCGGGGGATGTGACGCCGGAGGCCGCCGCGGACGCGCTGCTGGCCAACCTCTTCGCGGGGGTCTCGGCCGTGAAGGCGGCGTACGCGCAGCTGCAGCTCGCGCAGTTCCCTACGACGCCGAGGCGATCCAGTCCGCGGACGCCGCCGTGGTGGCCGAGCTCACCAGGCTCTCCGACACCAAGCGAAGGTACCTCAGGGACCCCGCCGGCGCGGCCCGGGGCGCGCGGCGGCAGGCCACACCGCGCTCGCCGCGCACGCCGAGGAGCAGCGCCACCTCCTCAAGACGTACCAGATCACGGCGCGCAAGCTGGAGTCGGACCTCCGCGCCCGCGACGCCGACGCCGGCCGCGCCAGGAGCTCCCTCACCGCCGACCTCCGCGCCGAGCGCGCCCTCGAGGCGCGGCTCCACCCGGGCCGCACCCTGGCGTCGCTCGACGACCTCCACCTCTCCGGCCTCAACCCGACCCACTTCCTCACCGCGCTGCGGCACACGGTGAAGTCGATCCGCTCCTTCGCCAGGTCCATGCTCAGCTCGATGCTCAGCCGCGCGGTGCAGTCCGCGGGTGGGATCTGCCGCCGCCGCCGCCGCCGCCGTGCACCGCTCCCGCCGCGGCGCCGGCGACGCCAAGTTCGTCTTCGAGTCCTACGTCGCCATGAAGATGTTCGCCAATTTCCACCGCCGCGACTTCAATTTCAGCTTCCTCGACGACCGGGAGTTCTACGACCGCCGCCGCTTCTTCGAGGAGTTCACGGAGCTCAAGGCGGAGCCGCCCAGCGCCTTCCTCGACGTCAGGAACCCGCGGTGGGGCGGCTTCGGCAAGTTCCTGCGCGCAAAGTACCTGTCGCTGGTGCACGCGCGGATGGAGACGGCCTTCTTCGGCCGCCTCGAGCAGCGCGGCATCGTCAGCGCCGGACCGGGCTTCCCGGAGAGCTCGTGGTTCGCCGACTTCGCCGAGATGGCGCGCCGCGTGTGGCTCCTGCACTGCCTCTTCTTCGCGTTCGACGGCGGCGCCGTGGAGGACGGCGCGTCCATCTTCCAGGTGCGCACGGGGGTGCGCTTCTCGGAGGTGTACATGGAGAGCGTCAGCGACGGGCGCGCCGGCGACGACGCCGCGGCCGCCGAGGACCGCGTGGTCGGCTTCACCGTGCTGCCGGGCTTCAGAGTCGGCCGGACACTGATCCAATGCCGCGTCTACCTGTCCAAGCCGGGGCGGCGGCCGTGAGACTGAATGAAGAAGAGAAAAGAAAGGGCCGTGCTTTTGGTTCCGGCGTCCGGCGGATGATGGGGGGAAGAATGCCCATTTTGGGTCGGCCGTCGAGGTCTCCCGCCGGCAGCCGGCTGGGGCGGTGGCCATGATGATGAAGGGTGGCTATGTATGTAGAAAATCTATCCAGACATGTAGGGATGTTCTAATGCCGTAATATAAATGGTACTTTCAGTTCGAGATGCTGCACTGCCATTGTTCTTTGTTCTCTGCTCCTGTCACTGCCATTGTTGGATGGATTGTGCTCCGCAATCTGCTGCCATGATTTCTGGTGGGATTTGGATCAGAATGATCCAGTTCTCATCCGGATCTTAGGCTACAAACCAATGGTAGTGACAGGAAGCTCCTGAGATTGGATTGCTGAAATCGTGTGGTGAATCTGAGACCATGGATTGCAACCATTCCTGTTCCTGCATCTGCATGTCGATCCGGCTGAATGAGGCGGTCGTTGAAGCGACATCATAGTGGGGCTTTGTTTGTTCATGGCCTCGTGGGGGGAGGACACCGGAGGAGGAAGAGGAAGAGAGGAACAAACAACAAAAATGCAATGGATTCTTTTTGGACGTTTGTTCATACGGCCTTGGTGTGTTGGAACTTGTGATTTGCTGTTTTGCAGTTGGTTGGCTCCGTTTGGTGGTTAGTGAGCAAGCGCTAAAAGTACTCCAATGTGATCATGGACTAGTTAAACTCTCCCCGGTCTCTATTATTATCAAGCCACCTGTGGTTAACATGGGAAATGACAAGGCGCGCGCGTGGAGAGGGAGCTCTGAAACTCTGAAACAGTTGCGTTGCGTCCTCCTCGGTATCGCTTGGAAATGTTCAGTGCTAGCACGAATTTCTTATTCTTATTGACAGAGGTAGGTAGATAGCACATAGATGTGGCAAAATATACCGTGGAAATTACTCCCTCCGTCCCAAAAAGAATGCTTATTTTATCTCATAAGTGTTAGTATTTTTTTCATATAATTTTAGTCAAAGTTTACCATGTTTGACTCCTCTTAATGTGAGCATTGTATTTTTTGTGTGGACGGAAGGAGTACATCGGTGGAAAATATGAAAACCTATTTAAAAATTACATCTTTGGTGGAAATATGAAACCGATTTTAAAAAATGACATTTTCGGCCACCCAAAGTTTAACTCGTGTTTAGTGGTCTCAATCAAGATTAAATCTATGAGAGCCACAACACAATAGACAAATGCTTGTGTGTTGCGGATGACTGTTTTCTTGACTGACATGAAAAAAAGCAGCGCCACACACACACACACAAAAAAGCTTTAATCTTTCCACTAGGCCGTTTCACGCAGCTTCCTTTTGTTTTCCTGCACGCTGATTTCGCACCCTAAGCTTTGTTTTTCGAATTATTGATTGACAATGTGATGCGCATTCCCTCCAAAATACTAAGCATGAGAATTGAGAAAGATACAGCTCAACGTCACTAACCCGCTTCAAAGGAGAAAAGATTACGTGTGAGCTAATGGTGTACCCCTTTGGGCCGACGGCTTTTCCTCTTTTGTGGTGTATCCGAACTGTCGCTTGCTCTGCTGCTCCTGCAGTTTTCCGTTTGGACCTCCCCTGACTGAACTCTGGCAGGTATTTTATTTATGGTTGGCTGCTGCTTTGCTTTGTATAATTGTATTGTATCTTGAAGATCATGTTAGCGTTCGGAGAGCCTGACAACTGCTCTGTACGAGTATACTCTATCAGAGCGACCGTAGTGTATAGTAGCAGGGTCTGCTCTTTGATTGGGTCCCATGGTGATATGATGGCTTGTAGTATTTGGTTCACAATGTGTAGAACCGGGTCATTTATTATGATCTGTCTCTTGTACCTCTTTTCTCGGTCTCATTTCCGACTCGCATGTAGGAGAGAGAAGAGACCAGGAGCAGGTTCGTTGCATAGGAGCAGGTTCTTCATCAAACCAGCTACGCAGTGTATAGGACCCGGTTCTATGGTTGCATTTATTGCATCAAACCGGCTAAAGAGCGCCCACTACGGACGCCCTCAGCAGCTAACTTTTTTGGGGGGCAAAATAAAGAAGATTTTCTGTCCCAAAATGCAGTTCCTGTTTGAGCCTGAAGTCCATGGCTACTAGCTGCTGCTTTGTATCTTGGAGAGCCTGTAATTGCTCTGTAGGAGTATACTGTCATGTGGGGAAAGTCTTACACAAAGAGGCACCCGGCCAGGGACGTTCGCCGTGCAGCAGAACGCGCGGCGCGCGCGGAGGCGGTGAGCGCGACGACTGCGGGCGCTGGCAGCGAGCGCACGGCCGGTCCGGGCGGTGCAAGTGGCTAGGAGGAAAGATATTATTAGTTTCCCTTTTTATATTAGTTCCTTATTTTTTTGGAGTTTGTTGCTCCCGTTAGTTTGGGCCTTGGCTATATATTCTTGTAACCGTGACAATTGAGGGTAAGCAATATCAATTATCCTATTTTCCTCCCTTTTCATCTAAGCCTGCGGTAGAGGGGTATAACCTCACCGGAGAAGACGGCTGACGTCTACGAGCTACGTAGCCGCGGTCCGGCCAGTCAAGGGTTTAACGCCCTTGACAACCTGCTATCAAGGTCGTGACGATCCTCTCCCACCCGCCCCACCTCACCTGCCCTCGCCGCCGCCCACCATCCTCAGCCACCGTCATCGCCGCCGTCCTCCACCGCCTCCGCTCCGCTGATCCCCACCATGTCCGAACCCACCCTTGCCGACATGCTGGACTCCCTGAAGTCGCTGACCACGGAGATGTCAGCCATGAAGGCCGACATGGCGGCCATGAAGGAGAAATCAACCTCCTCGTCGGATGGTGACGGCCGTCGTCAAGGAGGGTGACCCGATCGCCTTCTTCAGCAGGCCGGTCGCTCCTCGACATCGCGCTCTCGCCGCCTACGAGCGCGAACTCATCGGCCTTGTTCATGTCGTGCGGCACTGGAGGCCGTACCTGTGCGGCCGCCGTTTCCTGGTGAAGACAGACCATTACAGCCTCAAGTTCTTGCTGGATCAGAGGCTCTCGATGATTCCCCAGCACTATTGGGTGGGGAAGCTACTTTGCTTTGACTTCGCCGTCGAGTACAAGCCGGGCACGGCAAACGCAGTCGCCGACGCACTCTCGCGTCGTGACACGGAGGACAGCGAGGCCGGCGCCATCCTCGCACTCTCGGCCCCGCGCTTCGACTTCGTCACACGCCTTCGCCAAGAGCACGGCGAGGACCCGGCGCTGGAGGTGCTGCGCCAGGAGATCACCAGCGGCGCACGCGGCGCGCCCTGGTCCCTGGTGGACGGCATGGTCCAGTACAAAGGCCGCCTCTACATCCCGCCTTCCTCGGCCCTAGTCCAGACGATCGTGCAGGCGGTGCACGAGGGCGTGCAGCGGACACTTCACCGACTCCGCCGCGACTTTCATTTTCCTAACATGAAACAGTGCGTGCAGAATTTTATCAAAGTCTGCGTCGTCTGCCAGCGCTACAAATCCGAGCACCTAAACCCAGCGGGTCTGCTCATGCCCCTGCCTGTTCCGCACAGCGTCTGGACCGACATCGCGCTAGACTTCGTCGAGGCGCTGCCCAAGGTGCGCGGCAAGTCCGTCATCTTGACGGTGGTGGACCGTTTCAGCAAGTACTGCCATTTTATACCTATGGCGCACCCATACTCGTCCGAGTCCGTCGCTGAAGCGTTCTTCGCCGACATTGTTCGCCTGCACGGCGTTCCGCAGTCGATGGTGTCAGACCGCGACCCGATCTTCACGTCCACGTTGTGGCGCGAGCTCATGCGCCTGATGGAAACCAAGCTTCACATGACCACAACATTCCACCCTCAGTCGGATGGCCAATCCGAGGCGGCTAACCGGGTCATCATTATGTATCTTCGTTGTCTTACAGGTGACCGACCGCGACACTGGCTGCGTTGGCTCCCATGGGCAGAGTTCGTCTTCAACACCGCTTATCAGACGTCCCTGCATGACACTCCATTCCGCGTCGTCTACGGCCGCGACCCGCCGTCCATCCGATCCTACGAGCCTGGCGACACGAGGGTCGCGGCGGTCGCCCGGAACATGGAAGTGCGTGAGGAGTTCCTTGCTAACATTCGCTCTCGGCTGGAACAAGCGCAGCAGGTCAAGAAGCGCCACTACGACACAGGCCACCGGGGAGTGGCTTATCAGCTGGGCGATTGGGCTCTCCTGCGCCTACGTCACCGTGATGCGGCCTCGCTTCCTCAAGCATCGGCGGGCAAGCTCAAGCCCCGCTACTTCGGGCCATACCGCGTCATCGAGCTGATCAACGACGTCGCTGTCCGCCTCGACTTACCACCGCGCGCGCGCCTGCACGACGTGTTTCATGTCGGCCTGCTCAAAAAGTTCCAGGGCACCCCGCCGGCCACGCCCCCGCCTCTACCGCGAGTCCATCATGGGGCGATTGCTCCAGAGCCTGAGCGGGGGGTGCGCTATCGCCTTGCCC
>CM019827.1:125046781-125067138 GCA_009763385.1 Coix lacryma-jobi var. lacryma-jobi | reverse complement strand
TCCTTCAAGTGAGGGTCCAACGGGGTTTGTTTTAGTGGCTCACGAGGGGGCCCTGGGGGTCGTAGACCTTTGTACGGGGTGAAACCTTAGAGGTACGTGGAACGGACTTGGAGGCGACTTTGTAAAGGCCTTGTAGTGCGACCCCCGCTGTGCACCTGGCAGTGTTTAGCGTGATGGGGAAACGCATGACTCATGGGTAAAGATGTGCGAACTCTGCAGAGTATTAAAACTGATATATCAGCCGTGCTCACGGTCACGACGGCTTGGACTTCTTCGAGATTAGTTGGTGGTTTGGTTCTGGTTCGTTAGAGAAGCCTTATGTGGTTATTAGTCTCTATGACATGGGGTACAGAGGCTTCTTCTACGCGGGTTACTGCTTGGTACGGGAGCGATTCCCAGGCCTGGCGCAGACCTGGTGTTATTACGGAAGGTAGCTCTCTATGTCGTGACGTATGGAACTAATACACATAGGACTCCTTGTAACGACCTGGTTCGGGTCATCTGATGGACTTCAGGTGTGTGTTTGCCTGATGGACTTCAGGTGTGGTGTACTTGGTGCGACTCCAATTGCGGTTCTTGGTGTGACTCCAGTGTTGGTTGCTCGGTGTGACTCCGAGTGTGTTTTGCTCGGTGCGACTCCGAGTGTGGTTACTGTTCTGTTGGAGACTGTGGTTATAACCTAGTAAATAGGTGCATAGGATTAATAGGATTTAATAGATGTGTTGCTTTAGGCGCTTGAGTCAAACAGAGTCAGCCTACCTTTGTTCATATCCTCATAAGCATATATTCCCACACTTGCGGAGTACATTTTGATGTACTCACCCTTCCTCTTGAACCCCCTGCTACCCCCCACCCAGACGTTGGAGTCTACGACGCAGAGCAGGAGTATCGAAAGATGTGGATACGACCCCTGACAACTTGTACCCAGAAGACGGTGGATACGACCCAGACGACTTGCACTAGATGGCGCAGCCCCCGTTCGACCTTCCTGTGGAGATGCGTCCAGTTTCCGCGAGTTTTACATTAGAGTCAGTTATCATGTGTCGGTGGTACAAAAAGGGTACCCGTCCCCAATTAACGCAAACACGCGAACGCTCTATCTCCGTCTCGCCCGACCCTCCCAGCCAGGCCTCGGAACCGCTCTATCTCCGTCTCGCCCGAGCCCTCCCAGCCAGGCCTCGGGCGAACGCTCTGTCTCCGTCTCCCGCCTCCCAGCCAGGCCTCGGGCGAACCGCTCTGTCTCCTTCTCTCCGCGAGCCCTCCCAGCCAGGCCTCGGGCAACCGCTCTATCTCCTCTCCCCACCCCTCCCAGCCAGCCTCCAACCCTCCCACACCTCGAGCCTTAACGCACGGCTCCGAGCTTACAGACAGCTGTACCAGCCCATACCACGCATTTAATGCCTTCACTACTCCGGTCATGTCCACTAGTGCACGGCATGTACCACAGTAACCCGTGTAAAGGTCAAGTCACGTTTTCCCACCACAAGCATGGGCAAAAGGGCACCAGTGCAGGCACTGTTCGCCACGCCGGGCACTGTACCCCTCGAGGCCGCTACGCGCCCCCGAGCCAGCACTGTACCCCCGAGGCCGGCTACGCGCCCTCGAGCCGCACTGTACCCCTCGAGGCCGGCTACGCGCCCCTCGAGCCGCACTGTAACCCCTCGAGGCCGCACGCCCCCTCGAGCCCTGCACTGTAACACCTCGAGGCCGGCTCCGCCCTAGCCCCCGTGGCACCATCGAGCCGCTCGCGCCCTTCGAGCCCTAACTACTTCGTGCTGTTGAGGAACAGGTACCCCAAGACCCGGAGGGACCTCACCGCGTACTTACATTCCGGGATGGGTGCTGTACGGCTCCCGCCTTGTCGCGCCCCCACGTCCGCCCCGGATGGAAGCCACACCAAGGACGCCTCAACAGCGACGATCACTCGGCTCAGTGGTCCCGACAAGACAGGGTTCCTACCCTTCTCCGTATGGGGCACCATCGCCCGACACTGTATACTTTTGTAACCTGCCTCCCCTTGCTCTATAAAAGGGGACGCTAGGGCCCTCATTCGGGACGACGAACAAGAACACAGTCCCGCACAGACACAGTCCGGACTCCGGTCCCGCTCACTGAGCTTGTATTCTCCCCTGTCAAGCCCTTAGGTGCAAGTAATACAAGAACACCTCCCCCCCGCTGGACGTAGGGCCTTCTTTGCCCAAACCAGGTAAATCCTTGTGTCCCCTTGCATCACCATCCAGGAAGAGAAGCACGCGATCATATTACTCGTTGGTGTGATACCCCCGGGTACGAAACACCGCACAGTTGGCGCGCCAGTAGGGGCTCTTCGCGTGCCCGAGCCGATTTCTCGTTGACTCCTGTATGGCTTCATCCCCTCTTCCGTTCTCGCTGGTGCCGCTGTCTGGGTTCGGGAGCCCTCGAGTTTCCTAGCCACAAGGCAACGGCAACGAGCTGACTCTGCTTCCATGGAGGCCTGGGCGGAGTGCGTGTCACGCCACCCATCGCCGTGGGGCGGACGCGTTCGCCCGCACCACCACACGCGCCCGTCGCAGCGGCAGCCATCGTCACCTGGTCGTCGTCGGGCGCAGGCGGTGCCCCGCGCAACCCCTACGCCCCCGTAGCCGGTGCAGGGCCCCAAGGGGAAAACCTGCCCGGCGCACGGCCGGAGACCTCCAGGCGCACTCACGGCCCGTTAGCACTTCGCATTCGTCATGCGTACGGACCAGGAGCCAGGCCAGAGGCCTCCGAGCCGAGCGCCGTCGACCGCCGCTCAACCTCCTCCCCACGGGTCCGCGCCCCCTCTCCAGCGGTTCCTCTGTCCCTCCTGACAACTCTCGGCTTTCCAGCCCATCGCCCCGGCGCCATCAGGGCCATACGTGTCGACCGTTATCAATCTTTTCTGTCGGCACTCGCTTCTTCAATCCATGTCCATCCTTTAAATATCTCTTTTCCTTGTATGAGCGTGAGATTTTCAGGCCTCGGGTGAAAGCTCGGCCCCCATCTCACCTGAGCCCTCGAGACCAGGCCCAGGACAAACGTTCGTTCTCCGCCTCGTCCGGGCCCTCCGAGCCAAGCCTCGAACGAAGTCTCCCACGGCAAAGGAAATGTTACCGCGAATATTTAATATTACTACCAAACCACAGTTCGAGCCTGTTGACAGGTGCACACGGCGCCGCGATCTCCGCTCCCTGACGATATCCGCCTAAAAAGGCGCGCCCACTGGGCAGAAGGCTCCCAACCGACGGAGGATTCTTCGGGAAGTCCACGAGGGAGTTCTAATCACTCCCCCATGGCCTCGGGGGCTACACCCGCGGGTGTCGCTCGCACTACACCCACGGAATCAAATCGACAAGACCCTCGAGACCAGTTAGCTACCCATCGAGATCCCAACCTGGAGCCCCTGCTCGAGTGCAAGCACTCAAACAAGGGCTCGGGGGCTACTGTCGGGGGTACGAAAAAGGGGTACCCCCAATCAACGCAAACACGCGAGCGCTCCATCTCCGACTCGCCCGAGCCCTCCCAGCCAGGCCTCGGGCGAACGCTCTGTCTCCGTCTCGCCCGAGCCCCTCCCAGCCAGGCCTCGGGCAAATGCTCCATCTCCGTCTCGCCCGAGCCCTCCCAGCCAGGCCTCGGGCGAACGCTCTGTCTCCGTCTCGCCCGAGCCCTCCCAGCCAGGCCTCGGGCGAACGCTCTGTCTCCGTCTCGCCCGAGCCCTCCCAGCCAGGCCTCGGGCGAACGCTCTCTCTCCGTCTCGCCCGAGCCCTCCCAGCCAGGCCTCGGGCGAACGCTCTCTCTCCGTCTCGCCCAAGCCCTCCCAGCCAGGCCTCGGGCAACGCGCTCCCACACCTCGAGCCTTAACGCACGGACCTCGAGCTATACAGACAGCTGTACCAGCCCATACCACGCATTTAATGCCTTCACTTACTCCGGTCATGTCCACTAGTGCACGGCATGTGCCACAGTAACCCGGTGTAAAGGTCAAGTCACGTTTTCACCACAAGCATGGGCAAAAAGGCACCAGTACTGCACTGTTCGGCCAAGCCAGGCACTGTAACCCCTCGAGGCCGGCAACACGCCCCTCGAGCCCTGCACTGTAACATCTCGAGGCCGGCTCCGCGCCCCTCGAGCCCCCGTGGCACTACCTCGAAGCCGGCTACGCGCCCTTCGAGCCCTAACTACTTTCGTGCTATTGGAGGACAGGTACCCCAAGACCCGGAGGGACCTCACCGCGTACTGTACATTCCGGGATGGGTGCTGTACGGCTCCCGCCTTGTCGCGCCCTCACGTCCGCGCCCAAGATGGAAGCCACGACCCAAGGACGCCTCAACAGCGACGATCACATCAGCTCCAGTGGTCCCGACAAGACAGGGTTCCTACCCTTCTCCGTATGGGGCACCATACGTCCCGACACTTGTAATACTTTCATGTAACCCTGGCCTCCCCTTGCTCTATAAAAGGGGACGCTAGGGCCCTCATTCGGGACGACGAACAGAACACACGAGTCCACGCACAGACACGAGTCCGGACTCCGGTCCACGCTCACTGAGCTTGTATTCTCCCCTGTGCAAGCACTTAGGTGCAAGTAATACAAGAACACCTCCCCCCGCTGGACGTAGGGCCTTCTTTGCCCGAACCAGGATAAATCCTTGTGTCCCCTTGCATCACCATCCAGGAAGAGAAGCACGCGATCATATTACTCGTTGGTGTGATACCCCCGGGTACGAAACACCGACACCTGCGGGGGGCTCAAGCCTCTGCAGGTATGGGCAAGTCCCGGAAAGCCCGGTCGCACGGCGGGTAGCCGGGCCTCGAGTCGTGACTCGAGCGTGCAACAGTGCAGGGTATGGCCGAATAGTGTTGTACTGGCGCCTTTTTGCCCATGCTTGTGGTGAAAACGAGATTTGACTCTGCCCTGGTTCACTGTGGCACACGTCGATTTGCTGAGGACGTGACCGGAGTGGGTGGACGCATTAAATGCGTGGCATGGGATTGGTATCCGATGTCTGGCCGCTCGAGGGAGGCGTGATGTGTCTCGAGGGGTGGTTTACCGTGCTAGAGAGGCTCGAGGTCCCCGCGTGGGGTCTCGAGAAACAGTGTACGGCTGTAGTGGGCTCGAGGAGCGGTGCAGGGCTCGAGGCCTATGTGCCGGGGCTCGAGGGGTAGGATGCCATGAGGCGGACAGTAAGGCTTCGGCGGCCCTGGGCTCCCTGGTGATGGGCCGGCGTTGTAGCCCTCGAGGGGTTGGCTTCTTAGAAGGCTAGACTTGCTAGGTTTGTTATTAATTGGTGTTCTAGGTTTAATCTATTTGTTTTGCGTTGATTGGGGGTACCCCTTTTGTGGACCCGCGACACATAGACATTAAATTTAATGACTCGTAGAGAGTTGGTATTCGTGCCAAAAGAGATGAAACTCATTTCTTCTCTCACTTCTTATTAAATACATGGTCATGTCATCAACAATGTCTATGTGACAAACTATTTAATGCAAATGAAACTCAAATAAAACTCCCATTGAGATTGGCCTAATTAGCTACCGCTTTCTTTTCGAAAGATTCTAGACCTGACTTAAAGCCTTCTTTCACAACACATTTGGTTGATCAGGTTTTGATAAACCTAGGGATCTGATTCTGGGATAGGTTATATATATATATATATATATATATATATATATATATATATATATATATATATAATGTTCTTTGTGCTTTTGTCTTTTAGCATTCGCCTATGCATGTGAAAAGATTGAGATAGATATTGATATCTATTTGGGCGAATGAGCACAAAAGGGAGTGCTACGACTTAACTCGTACTCCGTATGGTACATCTAGTGTATTTATTCGGTCCTTGTTCCGTCTATCTCTTCAGTGTGATTTTTAAGTTCCTGCCGGGCAGCAAACGATCCAAGAAAGAAAGAACCAAATTGGTTTTTGTTGTAGTCTTATTTTTTAGTTATTGTTTATGTATAAAATCATTCATCTTTTGTGCTAGCTACTATTTTTATTGTTATATATCAGATATTGAGGCACTCTTTTAAGAGTCCGTATTCAAAAAAAAATGTAGTGAACAATGTTAATTTAGTGAACAAAAGATGAATCCATATATAGATTCATACTTGACATATATGAACTTTTAATAAGATGCTGATTTTGTAGCAACCGATAAAATATTGTAAGAGAAATTAACTGTCATAATCTCAAAATATACCTTGAATGAAAGACTTTTCCATATCTGAATACTCTACGTCTCTACTAACTCTTCTCCTCCGGTCAGAAATAGAAGAAAAGAAATAGTAGTATCCCTATTCAATTCTACAAGCGATTTTATCATCACTTGTGTGCAAAAAGGAAAGAAATATAGTGCTGTATATATATTTAGTCACTATTCTACTTGTTTTATATGATCTAATCTAATAAAGAAAAACATACTCCCTCCGTCCCAAAAAAAGAGTCGATATGGGATGCGCGCTAGTCAA
This sequence comes from Coix lacryma-jobi var. lacryma-jobi, assembly GCA_009763385.1. NCBI lineage: Eukaryota > Viridiplantae > Streptophyta > Magnoliopsida > Poales > Poaceae > Coix > Coix lacryma-jobi. The sequence goes on along the minus strand of CM019827.1, from coordinate 125,060,667 downwards.
ACTTTTTTAACTTTGACTGAATTTATACAAAATATGTGCAATATTTTTATCTCTAAATAATTTTATTATAAAAGTACATTCAAAGATCTATTCAATGATACTAATTATGTAACATAAATATTAATACTTTATTTTATAGATTTGGTCAAAGTTGATATCTGTTGACTTTCTGGGAAGCGAGAATGACTCTTTTTTAGGGACAGAGGGAGCATGTACTAGTGTGAGTTTACCTAGCTAGTGGCATAGTCCTCTTGAAGAGAGTAATCAATCGTACATATGTTTTTTATTAACAGTTGTGTGTTTCCAGCAGGCTAACATGCCACATTGCCGCTGAAAGAAGAGAGATCAGATCAGATGTGTTGTATCATCAGTGCATGTGCAGCCGTAATAATAATAATAATAATATACTTGTTATGGTAAAAGAAGTCGTTTTGGACAGCGACACGGTCTCGAAAGCTTAACTTTGACCACTTGTTTCTTTAAAAATATTTGTTATAAAATGGTATATGTATATTTTCATGAAAGTACTTTTTAAGACAAATTTATTTATATGATTTTTATATCTCTGAACTCAACAATTTAAAAGTTATTCATGATTTATATTCCCAATGTTTAACTCAAATCTTGTCTAAAACGACTTCTTTTAGCAATATAGATGGAGTATACAGTAGAAGCAACCAACCAAATAGATGGATGCCATCGCCCCCGGACCGCATGCATGCATGGCGTCCCTGCCCATGTCGTCCCTGGGCCCTGGGCCCTGGGCCTGTGGGCTCTCTGCCCGGCCGGCTGTGCCCCTGCGCGCCCACACCAAAAGGCGTTTACCACTAGAGGCGATGGAGAATCCCATGACTCCCTCAACTTTCCCATCACATCAATCGATCAGAGCGGCTGGGGCAGGCAGATGGCCATCCATCTACTGGTACTAGCTTCCTGCAGCAAAAGGTCACACAGGCCACCGGAGTAGTACGTACTACTACTACTGTACTCCTACCACTCGCCTTTTGTAGGAGTACTGTAGTTACAACACTAGTACTAGCATGTTTGCCCTTGGATTATTGGATTTGATGGCTCCTACTGCACATGCTCTTGGATTATTGGATTTGATGGCTCCTACTGCATTGCATGCTCCGATGCTTGACCCCAACCCCAACTCCAACTCCAAACAGCACTACAGCAACTATCATAGAAAGCTACTAATAATTACCATTGGGAGATGGATCATCGTCAATGGCAGAGAATGCCACTGCAGAGGTGACTCAGCAGAGTACAGTACACTAGTATACCATTACTCTGCAGGCTGCAAAGGTGAGTTTATAAAGTCTTTTTAACCTTTCAAAATAGTAACTTTTATTATGTACGGTATCTAAATATATACTCCCTCCGTTCCAAAATAAGTGTCACTAGAAATCCGTGTTTCCCGCACAGACACGCTTTCCGGACGACACTTATTCTGGAACGGATGGAGTACTGTATAGCAAAAGCTATGTATGTAAAAAATCAAAATGGTCAATAATTTATAGAACATATGGTATACTACCTCTGTCCTTAAATAATTATTGTTTTCAGTTCCCCAGAAACATCCTTAACTAAATAGTATATCATTGTATAAGTTATTAATGTGCGCTGACGACACACGTACACAGGTCCACAATTTGGCACTTTTTATGCTGCTTTTTCCACGCTTATCTTTTTTTAGGTGTGTTTAGTTCCCCCATCTCACAAAATTTTCCATCACATCGATCATCGCATCAACCATCACATCAATGTTTGAATGCATACATGGAGCATTAAACGTAGGTAAACAAATAACTAATTGTACTTTTAGTATGTACATGTCGAGACGAATCTTTTGAGCCTAGTTAGTCCATATTTAGATAAAGTTTGTCAAATAACAACGAAAGTGCTACAATGTTTTATTTTGCAAAATGAATGCATCGAAACACAACCTTATTTAAAAAAAGGCTCTTGTGGACGTGTGAACATGCATGCATTGCTTCGGCACTGGCTCGGCATTTCCTCGATCTGCGAGGACGAAGTCACAAATATTGTTTTCTCCGGCCAGATATGCATGGCTGTAGTGAAATTCCTCGATCAAATGATAACCCTGCACGTACAAAGTGAGAAATACTCCGTAAGAGACAACCATCGATCATCAGTACTGTATAGCATATGGCATGCGGTACCAGGCGACAGGCCCGTCAGGAAACTGTACGTGTGCGCACACGCACGCATGCACGCACGACAAGAGTACTCAATTTGTACGTGCGTGCATACCGTACCGTCTGTGGCACGGCGCTCCCTCTCTCGAATATGAAAGTGCCACAAGTTCAAATATTTATAGTAATTACATATAATATTTATTATCTCTGAATAAATTTGTTAAAAAACTAAATTCAAAGATCTTTCTAAATGATACTAATTATGTATAATAAATATTAATATTTTTAATATATATTTAACCAAAGATTTTCTCGAGAAACAAAAACGATAGTTATTTAGGATTAACAACACAAGAGGTTTTCACTTGGGTGTATGCGAGAGCCCATGCGGAATATATACAAGAACTCGCTTTATCCCAAATTATTTGTCATTTTTTATTTTCGTGCTACAAATTTGATCCTGTTTGTAGAAAATACGTGTAATATTTATATTTTTTAAAAACTAGATTCAAAAATTTCTCTGATAATGCTAATTATATATCATAAATATTAATATTTAAATATATATATATATATTTAATCAAAGTTATTTCTCGAAAAAACGAAAAAGATAGTTATTTTAAAACGGACGGAGTTATGGGCTACATATGTGTCCGTGCATGCACGCGTCCGTGATCTCTTTGTAAATAATACTATATGCATTCCGTCAAAAAATGATGAATAACTTTTAAATTGTTGAGTTTAGAGATATAAAAATTATATAAATATATTTTTTAAAAAAACTAGTTTCATAAAAATATACATATAATATTTTATAACAAATATTTTTAAAGAAATAAGTGATCAAAGTTACGCTTTGAAGACCGTGTCGTGTCCTAAATGACATCTATTTACAATATGAAGAGAGTCCATTAACACACACCGTACGTCCGTGATTCCAAACGCACTAGTACATGTAATCATATATGCCTTCGGTTCGTTCACGTGGCTATGCATCGTACAAAATAGAGCCTGTTTGAATATACCTAACTAAAATTTAGCTAGTTAAAAGTTTCTCAACTAAATTTTAGCTAGGCATTTAGATGCTCTAGCTAATAGACTTAACTAATTTTAGTTGATTTTAGCTGGTTCAAATAGCTAAACCTAGCTAAATTTTAGTCGGGGTGGAATAGCTAAAACTAGATAAATTTTAGCTAGACTGTTTAGATGTCTAGTAGCTAAATTGAGCTAGCTAAAGTTTCGCAGTTGGATTCAATAGACCGTTATATAACCCAAGGTAGACTTGTGATCGAGAGGACAAGTGTAGAATTGGATAGACGATTAATTAGGAAAAAAACCTTGTCGGCTTATAGTTTCAAAAGCTGTACGCGGTGTGGATCATTCCATTATACTAGTAGTATATTAGAGAGAGAGGCATGCTGCATGCAGGGCACCAACAAGCCGTAATGATTCATGACCAGAAAATAGAGCGTACGTACGTGTTGGACGTACAGATATGGTTTCATGTTGGACGTACAGAGTACTGAATGTAGTAGTGTGATTGTTAATAACACAGGGCGCACGTACTCCACGCAGTGCATGTGACATGATCGATAGGACGACGGGCTAATGAACAAACAAACAATGCATGCATTATCGTGCTTTCATTTGCGTACATACATACTCCCGGCCCTCTGTGTCCATAAATGTTTAGCGCTATATATGACTAGATTATAAAAAATGTTAACAACATTTGTATCTCTAAATAGATTCAAAGATTTATTTAATGATATTAATTCTATAACAAATATTACTATTTTTTATATATTTGGTTAGAGTTAATTCTTAAGAAGCAAAAACAACCGTTAGAAAAGGACGAGGATATACACAGTAGTAATAAGCAAAAGTTGTAGCGTAATATCCAAATTAATATATAGCACCGAATCCACGCTAGTATCATGTTTCTTACTATGAATAATATATGGAGCTGGCTCAGCTAGCTCGTCAATAAGCTCCAAGATGTGCATGTGTGTTTGGACTTTAAAGGCTAAATAAAGAATAACCCACGTGTGGCATAGATTATTATTATCGTTTTTGATAGTTTGTACTCCAGTTGTTTGCTTTTTTTCAAAAACAGAAAAAAGAATTAGCTAGATAACAGAAAAAAGAATTCAGCCGTCATCAGTTGAATCTGTCACCGCTCCTGACTGGATTCGCTGCTTCAAGATTTCGTCGAGATCCGCCGGCTGATGATAACGTTGACGAGAGCAGATTATGAATTTTGTGTCCAACAATATAATGCAGAGGAATGAATGTTGCAAGCTGCAGTATATATAAGGCCCAAAACAGCGGGTTCTTGTTTCCTTGTGTTTGGGCTTGCGGCGCCCGGCCCATAATACATATACGCGGCCTTTTCCTTTCTCTTTTACGTATACGATGATGAGATAGAATACGTCCTTAATTTCCTGCAGGCGACAGGCGACAGGCGACACGGCGGCGACAGCGCCCGATGGAGCATGGCTGAACTGTACAGTACTGTATCTGTATGTAGATGGCCGAGGGTTAGCGTCACATTAATGGACGCTAGACAAGGGTGACGGTGCGTTTTAAAAATCTCAGACAAGGCGTGCAATTAATTCCGTTCCCAAAAAATATCTTGAAAAGGTAATCACGAACCAACAGTATACTAGATGGTACAGTTACAGTGTATAGAACCCAGCTGAGTGGAGGTTCTGCAACTACCTAACGCTGACAGCGGATATTTGTTTGTTTATTTATTGGTTTCTGCCGAGCAATGTATGGCCTAACTTACAACTTTTTTCACACTCTCTCCATCACATTACCATCGCATCAATGTTTGGACGCATGCATGGAACATTAAATGTTGGTAAAAAATAAATAACTAATTACACATATTAGTTATAAATCACGAGACGAATTTTTTGAGCCTATTTAATACATGATTGGACAATATTTGTTAAATACAAACGAAAGTGCTACAGTAGCAAAAATTTCAACTTCTCGCCATTTTATCAATCATCTGACCCAACTCGAAGCAAAATTAAATGGAGGCCGTGGTTACCGGTAATACTAACTCCATTATTGTTAGGCTAGTCTCAAGTTCTCAACCCAGATAAAATGGGCAAAATATCCGCTACCTATTACCTATGTCTGAATTACCTGAACTCAAACTCGAGATACCTAATCCCAAATTTGGATACTGATTTTGATTACTCGAAAATACTTTGGGTAATTCGGGTAATATACCCCTGTACCCGAGCTATCGGAAGATTTGTTTTTGTGTTTGTATTCGTCATGTGTTGTTAGTTTAACACAAGAACTTATCACTTTATGTGCACATGATTCTCTCTGTCTGAACAAGGTACTGTAATATATTATTCTTTGCAAATTGAAATTGAAATTTTATACAAATTGCTGCTAAAATTATATGAATTGCTACTAAAATTTTGTATAGTTTGCTATTTTATGTGAGTTTGGGTATATTGGGTAATATGCGAACCCAAACCGGCCCGAGTTACCGGGTACCCGAAAATACGGGTATTTTTTTTAAAAAAAAAACTAATAAGTTCGAGTAGCAATTTTCATTATCTAAATTTCAAATTATCTAAATTACGTGACCCGAAAAAATCAGGTAATCCGAACGCCTAAGCCCAACAGAGTTCTATTTCCAGTTAATGCTATACCACATCACCAAATTTATAGTTATAGATAAAGTCACCTACTGAGGGACTCTGAATCTACAAAGTTGGCATGGTACGTAATCTTAAAAACTACTGGAAAAAATAAGAGCACTAACTGAGACTGACCTTGTATAAGAGTACTAAGAAAAGGTCAAGACGATCAGACTGCTGGGTAGTTTCATCAAATTAACCGATTGGTCGATGAGCAAGAGCAAACACCTATATATGGAACGGAAGATACGTACGTACGTACGGAGTACTAGTGTATGAATGAATGAGTTGCTCACGCGAGGCGCGCGTCAGGGGTGACGTCTACTACGTACGCGCACGCAGCGGCCGGGGGGAGGGTGGATCGGCTTATCTTATCGCCCAAGCTATGGCGTACGTCGCCGTCGCCGTCGCCATCATATCGACGACGACCGCGCGCCTTGCTGGACACATCCGATCCCAAGGAGCTAGCGCTAGCGGCCTGCAGGCCGGACGGATGCATCCATCGACCATATCCATTGGCCAGATCTCGGGATCGGAATCGAATCCAGCAGCAGCCGCCGCCGCCGCCGCCGCCGCCGCCGCTACCACAAACAACGCTGCCTGCTCTGCCTCCTGTGGTCGTACGACGTTCAGCTTCTTCCCTTTGATCCAGATCGAGCTAATTAGAACAATGTTTTACTCTCGTAACAAATTAACCGTACAAATTAGCCAAAGTTATTTTAAACCTTGACGAACAGATCGAGCCATAATTAAGGTACGTACTGTCGGCGTCGGTGGGACGACAGCGACGGTGTCCGATCCCCCGGGGCTGGGGCTGGGGTCTAGGGATGATTGCCATTTCCACGTCCACTCGGCCAGCCGGTCGGGCACAGCTGGCAGGAGCTAGCTAGATGCATTGCATTGCATATATGCGTGCGCCGATCCAGCGCGACTGATCAGTCCGCCGGCCGCCGCGCCGATGCCTCCTCCGGCACCGGCGGTCTTGGGCAGCTAGATAGCTAGGCAGGCCGGGCCCGGGTCACGGGGCCGGGAGGGACGTACACACCTTTTCTGTCTTCGGCGGCTCCCTGTTGTTCCCGCGCGCGGGAGCTACAATCACTTGATTGCACGATTCATAGGACCCACGCACACACCGCATGTCCTAGCTATCTATTTCTAGCTAGTCAATCGTAATTAATAGTAATACACAAATAAAGGGTCTGTTTAGATCCTAAATCTTTACATTTTTTCAAATATTTTTGCTGTAAAGTTTACAACTTAAAACTTTACAAGTAGTTGTTTAGTTGGTTGTAAATTTTTACGTGAACTATTGTAAATAAGACTCTATAATTGGTCTATACGAGCTCCAATGCAAAATTACAAGGTTTTTGAGTTTCAAAGGTTCCAAATTAAATTCTAAATCTTTACAGACTATCGGTGTATTGCTAAGATTCAACACTATCGGAGAGGTTGCCTTAGAGCTACTAGATGACTTGTACCATTTACACTACTAGAGAAATGGCCTTTGGGCGATAGACAGATTCGGACATTAGCCTCGAATATTTTTGTGTCCGGGGCTAAAAGTTCTTTAGTCCCGGTTGGTAACACCAACCGGGACTAAAGGTTCCTTTTCCTCGAGGCAACCGAGAGGCAACCGGGGCTAAAGGGTCAGTGTTCTTTAGTCCCGGTTGGTAATACCAACCGGGACTAAAGGTAGGACCTCTAGTCCCGGTTGGTATTACCAACCGGGACTAAAGGACCTTTTAGTCCCGGTTGGTAACACCAACCGAGACTAAAGGTCCTTCCAGACACAATTTAAAAAGAAGGAGTATCCTATTCTGTTAGATGTGTAGTGTAGCTCAGTTGGTAACGCGCGCACGTGAAGGCTAACTGTGCGGTCTTGAGTTCGAATCTCCACAGCCACAACATTTTTTCGTTTTTATTCCAAACCTTTAGTCCCGGGTTGAATACTGTAGCAAACCTTTAGTCCCGGAACCGTAGTCCCGGGTCCAGAACCGGGACTAAAGGTCCCTAGGACCCGGGACTAAAGGCCCATCCTCTACTAGTGTTAGGGTCTTAATGGAGAGTTCAATTTCATTATTGCGCTATTTCCAAGACTATCATGTCATATACTCCCTCTATCCCCGAATAAGTCAATTCCTAGAATTCCTGTCAATCAAACTTTTTAAACTTTGACTAACTTTATAGAAAAAAGTAAAAACATCTATGATATAAAATGAGCACATTATGAAAATACATTCTATGTTATATCTAATGATACTAATTTGATACCACAAATCTTGATATTTCTTGCTACAAATTCGGTCAAAGTTTAAAAAGTTTGATTTCGGACAACTCTAGAAATCTATTTCTGTAGGGACGGAGGGAGTAGAATGAAATGAAACTCGAATAAAACACACACTCTCAATGCAAAGTTTCATTATATAGTTTCATAGGAATTTGATTTCATGACTTGTAGATAGTGTTGGTAATTGTGCCAAGGATAGAGTTTTATCCCCATGAAACTCGTTTCTTCTCTTTCTTGTTAAATACATTGCCATATGTCACCTAAAATGCTTATGTGACCGTCTATTTGATGCAAATCAAACTCGCATAATACTCTCATTGAGACTGATCTAAGAGCGCTCGTCTTCCTTCTTAAAAAAGATGTTTGACAACCTTAGAAAGTGGGAGGGCCAGTGTTGGCCGGTTGGACAAGCGGTGGCGATGGGTATGTTTAGCGCTAGCTCCTCCATTGCAGAGGGTATGAGTTTTTTTTTTGAAACAAGAGGGTGGACAACTAGATGGCATGCAAGTGCTGTCAACGAGGGAGAAAGGGGTCGACAACGAGTTTGCAGGATTGAGATTAGGGAAGAGAGGGGTCGGCACGACGACGGGTGATTGGTGGACAGCTCGGACGCGGCAGGAGAGTTAGATGGCGCGCGGGAGCATGAAGAAGAAATAGCGTCTTTGCTAAAAAAAAAGAAACAATGCCTGGTGTAATTTTGAGCCCAACAATTATGGTTGGTTTATCTAAAAAATTATTAAAAACTGTTGAAGATGATCTTATTTTTTTTAAAAAAAATATATATTTTTGACAACTTGAAAACTTTATGATTTTTGAAAGAAATTCTTGGAAACTAGAAGTGCTCTACTAGCTTCGTCCTAAAAAGAATACAAGTACAGGTTACATGCCACATAAAGTGGTTCATGTTTTACCAAATTTCTAGTATATAATACTTACATTTGTAGGTTGAAATTAACCTATTATAAAAAATACATTTCGTAACAAATCGAATGATATTTATGTAGTACCATAAATATTTATAGTTTTTAATATATATAGTTGGTCTAAAATGTGTTACTATACTAGAATTGTATTTATGATTTTTGGATGGAGGGAGTAACAGATAGCAGTTCCCTTGTTACTGTGTGTGTATAAAATACTTGGAGTGTCAATCAACTGCTCAAAAGCTAATTCTTGTAGTTTTCCCGCCGGAACTGCGGCCTCGATCCCATCCGGTGGCGGTAAAAGATCTGCCGACGTGGATGCCCGTGCCGACCAGCAGGGGGCCCAGTCTAGTTACGACCACAGCGTCAAACCAGTACCTAGCGCCTCCGGCCGGCGAATGGGAGCGCGCGACGTCGCCTGCAACTGCTACTCGCCTCGCCTCCGGCCAGTGCCAGGGCCGCCAGGAGGGCCTCCACCGACCGGTCAACTCAACAGTTCCCTCCCCGGATCTACTACCGCCGGCCGTCGCGTTCGTTCGTACAGTATGCCTCCCCACACCTTCCCGCCCATCCGGCGATAATATCTCCCGCCTCCACCCTCCGCCGCACCTCACCTCCCAACCGTCCCCGCGTGCGTGTGACGCTGACGCCCGGGAACCGCATCCAGATCCATCATCCACGTCCACTCCACAAAACCGCGCGCCGCTACCGGCTACCGCTAGGCAAAGCTTCCCTTGCACTCTCTCCCTCTTCCCTGGAGGGCCTGCAGCGAAAGCTAAGCTAATCCACCACCGCTCCGCAGAGCGGCCCAGTCGCCTCCGCTGCTGCGAGCTCAATCGGCGCATGGTCGCAGCAGCAGCAGGAGGTCCATGAAGGTGCTCTGCTCCGCCTGCGAGGCGGCCGAGGCGCGCCTGCTCTGCTTCGCCGACGAGGCCGCCCTCTGCGCGCGCTGCGACCGCGACGTGCACGCCGCCAACCGCCTCGCCGGCAAGCACCACCGCCTCCCGCTCCTCCCGCCCGCCGACGTCTCCGCGCCCAACTGCGACATATGCCAGGTACGTATCGTAGTAGTACCAAACAAAATTCAAGATATTTTGCTGCTCTGCCGCCTCCGGGTGCCAGCTCTGCCCCCCACCGGGAATTCTAGCTCTGACGGCTCCCCCTCGCCGGCTCTCCAGGAGGTCCACGCCTACTTCTTCTGCGTGGAGGACCGCGCGCTGCTGTGCCGAGCCTGCGACCTGGCCGTGCACACGGCCAACGCCTTCGTCTCCGCGCACCGCAGGTTCCTCCTCACCGGCGTCCAGGTCGGCCTGGAGCCCGACGCCGGCCCGGACCCGGACCCGCCCACCGCCGCCGCGGCAGCGGATGCGGATCCCCTCCAAACGCCCCGGCCGCCCGAGCCCGACAGGAAGGGCGGCGGCCGCAGCCCGGCGCCGCTCTACAGCGACGACGACATCGACATCGACTGGGCCGCCGGCGCGGACGCCAACGACGGCGTCGCCGTCGGCCTGCCGGACTGGGCTCTCGTCCACGACCAGTTCGGCTCCCCGCCGGTAGTGCCCCGGCCCGCGGACCCGGCGCTCGCCAGAACGCCCGCTTCCAAGCGCAGCCCCCGGCGGTCGCTCGCCGCGGCGTTCACCACTATCCAGGGCGGCGGCGGCCTCGCTGGGGGCTTGCCGGACTGGCCGCTCGACGACTTCTTTGGCTTCTCCGAGTACGGCGCCGGTCTCGGCTTCGCTGAGAGTGGCACGTCCAAGGTCAGTCAGTCAGTGCTCAACTTTCAATGTTCAGCAGTGGCCAATGAATGACAGAATGGAAGGAGGCTCGTAAATCTGTTTCAGTGTTTTTGTGCATAATTTGCTTGCCACGTAATTTCCGTAGCAAATTTTCTTTATCTTGTTCATTCATTTCTAGCATAGTTTTAGTTTCTTTGTATACTTTATATTATCTTGTTATACGCTTCCTCAAATTTAGACTTCTGTCCAAATTCAAACATGCTTCTGAATTCTGACTACAGAGCAAACTCTGTTCACGCCCAAATTGTTGCTAGTCCTCCAACCTGACTCTGACTGTGCTCCGTCTTCCATTTGCAGGCCGACAGCGGGAAGCTCGGGAGCACCGTGGGCTCGCCGGCCGGCCGGTCGTCGTCCGACGCGTCCCAGGACTTGTTCGGCCAGGTGCCGGAGTTCCACCAGTGGTCCGTGCCGGAGCTCCCCTCCCCGCCCACGGCCTCGGGGCTCCACTGGCAGGGCGGCGCGCGCCACAGCGCGGCCACCACCGACGACACCGACACGGCCGCCGTGTTCGTGCCGGACATCTCGTCCCCGGAGAACCCCTTCCGGTGCTACGCCACCACCGCCGCTGGCCAGCCGCCGGCGAAGCGCCCCAGGAGATGTTGACGTGACAAGTAGGGGAGATCGAGAGTGTCTTCTTCAGTACTGGATGGCGTAGGCTTGCGACTTGCCGGGTGTGTACTTCCATGGTGACGTACTATCTATATATCGCAGCAGCTTAGCTCGTACAGTAGGTAAGTGCAGTGCTAGGATGGATGCTACTTATAGGTAGGAGACGATCGAGAGGGGGTCAGGGTTCCTCGCTAGGAGAAGCAGCAGCAGACAGAGGGGCACTACTATTACTCTACTAGTAGTAGTAATACAGGCCTTGTTTAGTTCCCCCTATTTTCCAAAATTTTTCATCACATCAACCATCACATCAATGTTCGGACGTATGCATGGAGCATTAAATGTAGGTAAAAAAATTTAATTGTACTTTTAGTATGTACATGTCGAGACGAATCTTTGGAGTCTACGTAGTCCATATTTAGACAAAGTTTGTCAAATAAGGCCTTGTTTAGTTTCCCAACTTTCCCCAAATATTTTTAGATTCCTTGTCACATCAATCTTTAGCTACATACATGAAGCATTAAATGTAGGTAAAAAATAACTAATTGTATTTTTAGTATCTACATGTCGAGACGAATCTTTTGAACTTTGTTGGTCTATGTTTGGACAAAGTTTGTCAAATAACAACGAAAGTGCTACAGTGCGTTTTCCAAATATTTATGGGAACTAAACAAGCCCTAACAACGAAAACGCTACATGAGAAATTTTGCAAATTTTTTTTCATCTAAACAAGGCCTAAGGAGTACGTTGAGCATGAAAACGCTACATGAAAACGCTACATCTCTAGTTGTTGAGCATGATTTTAACTAGGACGTCTATGTAACTATGTACGGAATACGTTGGTTTGTGTTAGCTTTGGCTCGTGCCTCGTGCTGTCAGGAAAAATGAAAAAAAAAAACAAAAGGTAGAAGATGGAAATAAAACGGCGACTTGGGCTACGATCGACTGCACCAGGCTGCGGGTGCCTCTGGAGCCTACATGGGCCATGTTTCGAACATTATGTTGGGCTATTTCTCAGTGGGCCAAACGTATAGCTTCTCAGCCTCTTAGGGCCTTGTTTTTTTTCCAGTGTTTCCCTCTTACGGCCAAACGTATACATAGGTATAGATTTATTTAGCTTTTTACTAAGTTATATCTAAATAAATTTATAGCTAAGTTATGCATGATCCGATTAGTATGAAATTTTTATTACAGTGCAAGGATATAATAATTAGCTCACCCCAAAAAATTCACCACAATTGAATGAAAGAAACTGCATCTATGAATTATTCTAATTAATTACATAAAAGTATAGATCTAAATCTACAACAAAAAAAATTGTTCTAATATATAATATATTATATGTTTACTGTGTAGATCTACTTATCTGGAGTCCAACAAAATTGGATTTTTTATTTTATTATTTCTCTATGATTTTTCAAGATTCAGCTAAAATAAATAAAAAAGAAAAAAACCAAAACCAAGTTACTGTAGCAAAACCACCATCTAAAACCGTCTGACGGGATTATTTGACTGGTTTTAAAAAATTGAGGAAGTAAAACATTTGATTTTATAGTTTGAGGGTGAAGTAGTCGACGCGGTCAATAGTTGAGGGTGGTTATGTAGACTTTTTCCAACTAAAATTCCTCACGCAGGCCCAACAAACTCGTCTACCAAGGCCCAGGTGCAATATACATGCTATCTTCGGTCAAGTCGCGCAGAGGCACTGCATATCCAAATCTCCATCGTCGCCATTCACCAAGTACGTCGAGCTCGCAAGCTGGTTCGAGCTTTTTTGAGAGCCCAGCCGAGCTTAAATTTTTGCTCTGTTTGTTTTTTCGAACCGAGCTGAGCTAGCTCAGCTTCTTCATGAGCTGACACTGACACAAGCCGAGCGATAGAGATGTAAACTCTCAGCTTACAAAGAACCAAGTTATATAATATAAATATGGAAGGTCCGATCACTATAATATCAATTAAGCAATAATTTTGATATTGTTAGATGGACATCAATCCGACATTACGTTGATTACTATATATATAAATATATTTATGCATAACAAGAAACAAAATAAAAGGATAACATTAAGTGTGGGTGGTGCTATGCATTTGAAGAATATTTTGGTCCACCAAGTCTACCCACTGTCTGCATTGGCACCAAAAGGACAAACAATGTCCTTCTAGTGTCAATGCAGCCAGTAGTATATGGGGTTGGCTCACTTTCTTGATCATATTGGAGTGCCCAAGGTTGTTAGAAGTTAGAAAAAGTGTTTCTACACTCCATCATATCAAAAAGACTAGGATAGATAGTACAGTGTTTGGAGTGCTTGAGATGTGTTGCTCTTCTATCTTGGCAAGCCAAAGCACTTGAGATCTTTATGACCTTCTGGTGAAGGCTTCGTGTCCTTCGTGTGGAGCAATGTCATATCTATGCGCAAAGGATAACAAGGAGACCCTCTCCC
>CM019827.1:125009209-125046281 GCA_009763385.1 Coix lacryma-jobi var. lacryma-jobi | reverse complement strand
CTTGTATGGAGAACTCTCTATATATAGCTCTCTTTCGGAGTTTGTCCTCTTTAACTATAGCTCTTCACTTGCCGTTTTTATTGCTTCCACACATACTTTGCTTGTGTGGTCTTTACTTTCCTCAATTAGCTTTAGACTAAATAAGATTGGCTTTAAGCTGCAAAACTCTTTATGGGTTAAGGGTAAGTTAAAGCACACTAAAAAAAACTCTGTACATTAAGGGTAAGTTTCAAATCCTAGAGTTTGTTTGCTTAACACTAATTCATTCTATACTGCAACAGACCTTTTTTTCTTAATTTTTTCAATCATTATCATTCCCTTCCAATGCAGCACACCAGTCCCTTTCCACTTTCAATCTCTTCCATATCTCTTTTCTTCGCTCGCCTCTTGTTCTGTCTTTCCCTGCATAAAGGAGATGGCTGAGTGAGCAACAAGTCTCAAATTCTTCATCAGAGTGTTGTTTGTCCAAGCATGTAGCCATTCATAACGTGATCTTGAAGATTCGAGGAGCCGCGGCATGAAGTAGCCATAGCGGCAGGTTACAAGTGACTCCATCAGCAGCAGCTGGTGGCAAAGAGCAGCAAGATAGCTATTGCGGCACCAGGATGATTACTTGATTAGCAAAGTGGTTAGCTTCACATGCAGCGAGCTGAGAGAGCAGAGAAAGACCATGGAAAAGTACGTATTCCCATGGCTCAGAACTCATTTTCAGATTGCTCCAGGAGTACAGGTACAGCTTCCCCAGGCATTTCCTCTGGAAAGTTCTTTGCCACTTCATTCCAATCCCAACAACGAGAGAGAAAGCCTTTCCGAAGGAATGTGATTCCTATGCTTTTCCTTCCATGCGAGCTCAACCAGGCATATATATATACTCTTATTTCCAAGTAGTATCCCTACGCTTTTCTTTCCTTCAATCTACACAAAGATACAAGAAATGCTGCAAAAAAATGATTCTAAACTTTTATAGTTAAGCATTTTTTTTTAATTTGCAGCCACATCGTAAATGTGAAGCCGGTTGCATATGCAAACAATTTCCTGCGCTTTTTCCAATAGCATGCAGTGGACAGCAGATCGGGTGACTAGTTTTGACTAGTCTAATGCCCGTGCTAACGCCACGGACAAATCAAATATATTTATAAGAAAATATTTGTTTACGAATCAACAAGATCTAAACATGGTAATAAATTTTTTTTCCCACATGTTTGGCATCATATGCTTGGGAGAATGGCGGTTGATAAGCCAATGGCCAATATGACTTTATTTTCTTCTTTTTTTTCATAATACAAAGTGAGTGTTGGCTTATCCCAGTCAAGTGTCTTATTCATACCTGTTCAGTTCCAAATCAACCATGTGTCCATTGTGCCGAACAAGGCATCACCAGTCTGGACTGCATCCTTGACAACATCTCCATTTCCATCAATCATAGTAATTTCAGAGCATTGAAATAGGTACTGATTGGCAGCCCACATGTCTCTAAGAATGGGTTGGTGTTTTAGTAGTGTAGATGAATAAGCTGGACACTATTGTAAAGTGAAGCCACTGCACAGGTGTGCAGTAGTACGTCTTCCTATTCATGAGTTTGATGCTTTGAAGTCAGTGGCGTGGCCACGTAGGTACCACTGGTACAGCTTCTTGAGCCCATCCCGCAGCTCGACCTTGGGCTCCCACCCCATCGCCGCCATCCTGGAGCTATCCAGCAGCCGCCTCATCACGCTGTCCGGCCGGCTCGTGTCCCAGACGACCCGCCCCTCGTACCTCACCACCTCCCTCACCATCTCCGCGAGCTCGCGCACGGTCACCTCGCGCCCGCTCCCGACGTTGACGTGCTCGGCGCCGGACGGAGTACTTGTCCATCAGACTACTCGCACTGCGGTACGCCATAACGTCCGCTAAACTTTTTTACCGTAGAAAGATGCTGCAGTGGAAAACTCTACCGCCTACGCTGCGTCTTCACCTCCGGCAATTTCAGCGTTCGCATGCGTCTTTAGCGGAGCCTGCGCATGCGCGCACGCGCAGTGAGCGGTGCATGTACCAGATGGGTCCCATCTTTTTTAATGTTAGAAAAAATATTATATCTCACAAACTGAAAACTCAAATTAAATTTCGATTGCACCATTGAATTCGTTGCAATTAATTCTTCAAAACTAGATCTCTCATGAATATATTTAGATAAAGTGACAAGTGGGTCCACAATGAATAAAGGATGATATAGAGGATGAATGGATGCGGGAGAAATGAATATAGAGGAGAGAATCTTGATGACGAGGCAGTATAGAGGATGAAAATAGAGGAACGTGGGTGCGGATAGTCTCAGCAGCATGACGGCGTCCGCGGCGTCGTCGGCGTGCGTGAACTCGCGCAGCTGGCGGCCGGAGCCCCACACCACGACCTCGGGCGCGCCGCTGGCCTTGGCGTCGTGGAACCGGCGGATCAGCGCCGGGATCACGTGGGAGCTCTCCGACGGGAACGGGTCGCGCGGGCCGTACAGTTTGTTGGGCGCCGCCACGATGGCGTCCATGCCGTCGAGCTCGGCGCGGTACGCCTGGCACATCTTGATGCCCACGATCTTGGGGATGGCATACCGTACCTGAAATAAAATCGGCGTAAAAGTTTTTTTTTGTCAAATTAAGTTGCATGTTGCCATCGACCATACGTACATGCATGCAGCACATTGCACACAGTGCACGCTCATCATGCATGCACGGCACGCTCTTGCGAGCTCTGCCGCCATGGACGACTGGACGGACGGACGGACGTACCACTCGTTCCCCGGCGCCGGTGGGCCGGTGAGGAGCGCGGACTCCGGAATCGGCTGGGGGGCGTCGACGGGGTAGACGGCGGCGCCGGTGGGCCGGCGAGGAGCGCGGACTCCGGAATCGGCTGGGGGGCGTCGACGGGGTAGACGGCGGAGGTGGCGAGGAAGAGCAGCTTGCGCACGGTTACGCAGCGGCACGCGACGGCGAGGACGTTCATGGTGATGTGCAGGTTCTCGGTCATGAAGTCGGCCGGCGCGGCGGAGCTGGCGTGGAGGTCGCCCACCTTGCCCGCGGCGAGGATCACGTAGCGGGGCTGCTCCGCATCGAAGAACTTGTGGACGACGGGCTCGCACGTCAGGTCAAGCTCATCGCGGGTGCGGCCGACGACGTTGGTGAAGCCCAGCGCGGCCAGGCGGCGGTGGATGGCGCTGCCCAGCATACCCTTGTGGCCGGCCTGAGCAGCATGGACGCGGAAGGAGAAGGACCAGAACTTTTTTCGGAAAAAAGAGGAGAGAACGGTAACAAGCAATCTGAATGGTTGATTTCTGTGGAGTTGTTTTTCTGGGTACATTTTCTGGGATGCATGGAGAGACGACATCTCAGCGGGAGAGGTTTTCTTTGGTACACCAAACAAAGAAAAGAGATGGT
Organism: Coix lacryma-jobi var. lacryma-jobi; assembly: GCA_009763385.1. Classification (NCBI taxonomy): domain Eukaryota; kingdom Viridiplantae; phylum Streptophyta; class Magnoliopsida; order Poales; family Poaceae; genus Coix; species Coix lacryma-jobi. The sequence goes on along the minus strand of CM019827.1, from coordinate 125,042,877 downwards.
GCATTAGTAGGGTAGATACCAAAACCTCCAAAGGATAGAGGAGAAATCCTCATGATCATGAGAAGATTTTTCGTGGATAGAAAACGCTGTAGTATTGGAAATTGGGACTACTACTGCGAGCAGGAAAAAAACGGTGGACTAGAGTTTGATGTCGATTTATCCACACTTACATGACGTCCAAAGGTTGTCTTCAGCAAGCTCATCTTTTTTTTACGAAAGAAGAATTATATTAGATTACAGCCGCGTACATATCACGTTACAAGTACTCTAGAAAAAAAACATGTTTTTAGAAACTAATTTTCATCTATATTATACTCACGCTGTGAATAACTCCAACTCTCAAATCCAAACATGTTTGAAGCTTCGTATAGAAGACCGCACAGATAAATACTTAACAACACAGTTGTTTTAGGCCTAAGAACAGATGTCTAACGGACGTCCAACATTCATACATGTGGAGTTGAGAAACTTGTTCTTCCTTGAGTTTTCCTTCTTCTTTTTTCTACCACCAAAAAATGAGAAAGACTGATTTAAAAATAATTTTCCCTAGTCTTTTATCGTGGTCAGATCCAACCACACCAAAACAAAGAAGGGAAAGAAAAAATCTTTATGTCATCATGTCGATGAAAATGTCGATACCGAAGTTATCGCTGCCACCATCACTACAAGTAATGGGGTCTTCTATGACAATTAGAAGTGTATCTCTTGTCATATAAGCCCTGCCATAAAGGAATTTCTGTGACAATTACAATATATTTTTATGACAATTTGTGATCTATGACAATTGTAATTGTCACAAATAAAAAATTATTATAAAATTGTCACAGAAGGTCCTTTGTGACAGGGCTTCTATGACAAGACATACACTTCTAATTGTTATAGAAGGCCTATTCACCGTACATCATTGCCGATCCCGGGGAGGAAAGGGAGAAGGAAATAAACTTCCAATACCAAAAATCTTGGCATGGACAAAAAATAACTCTAGAGAACTCGATCTACTAGAAAACTTATTAACGAATTTCTATTTCCTTCGACCTCCGACGAGATACCGAATACAGTGAAGAAAACGGAGGCCGCGGGGACGGCGGTGGCTGCTATATGATCGATCGGTTTTGGATCTGATCAGGGCATTTACGGCGGGGTTTATTCTGCTGGGTGAGGAAGCTCGTCTGTCATACAAAGGTGAAGACGCAAATTCTTCCTGAAAAGAGCAAATTCTTCCCGAAAGACAAATCATTGATTATTATTGTCACATTATTGACATATTCAATAATAAGAAAACTAAAATATTCACTTATATCTAGCAGCATGTATAGTAGGCCGGCGGGGTCTCGAGACAGCATGTGTAGTAGTAGTACAATACTACAATATTATCCTTCATTTCCTTGTCTCCCTTGATTCCCTTTATATCCTCGGTACATTCATTCACCGCAGAATTATATTCTGCTCCTTTGTTCGGCTTTAGGCATGCCGAAACCTGAGAATGACGCCCTTTTAAAATGACGATAAGTTGGTGCCTCCATATGTTTGTCATTCGGCAGTGGGATGCCTACATTATATGATGTATATATAATAATGCCTACATTATATGACCAGCATATACTCTATTTTTCCACCTATACATTATAAAGCATACCTTACTGGTAGGCCCCTTTAGTTCCGGTCATAGAACTAGGACTGCATAATCGGGATTAAAGGTCTTAGTTTTTAGTCTCAGTTCTCTATAATCGGGAGTAAAGTTGTTTATATGGAGAAAAAAAAGGTGCGAGTGTGAGAAGATTTAAACTCAAGACCTTCCACTATAGCCCTTACGTTTGTTGCCATCTCAACTACACCTCATATCTGACAAAGACAAAATACACCGTTCTTTTAAATTCACACTGGAGGCGTCTTTAGTCTGGGTTCGTGTTTCAAACCGGGACTAAAAGTCACACCTTTAGTCCGGATTCATGTTTCCAACCGGGACTAAATTTTTTTTGGACTGACACACGTTTATGACTTTTACAACCAGAACTAAACAGTAGAATTGGTCCCAGTTTTTATTACAAACTAGGACTAAAGGTCCCAGTTCTATTTTAGTCACGTTTGCAAGTTTGAAATAGGGACTAAATATTTTTGGACTAAATATTTTTTAGTCATCGAAAGGTCATTTCTCTACTGGTGCTTATTTGTCAAACCGGTAGGTTTGCCCCTCTCTCTCACAGACACACACGCACTCACTCACTCTCCTTTTTCGTCGATTTATGCCTACATGTTTGAGCATCATATATTCTACTTTTCCTACCCACGTGAATGATATATTCCACATCTGGCCAATAGTATAACTAACCCTGGATAGTTGGATGGCCTTCCTTTTCAGCGGGTTTAGAGTTTAGGGTTTAGGGTTTAGGCGGCTGCTAATTAACTGGCCCAGCCATTGAGCCATATGCTTATCTGCTTTCACTTGTGTAAAAAATGCCATGAATTTTGCATGTGGATTACTCATCTCAAAACATAGTAACCGGCGCATGCATGTTTCGATCCTACCAGAACACGAGCATTGAAATACCTCTGTAGCCACCAAACTCTAGATTTATTAAGAGTAAAGCTTAAAACTTCTTTACACTTCAAACAGGGGAATATTTTAAAATTATCCAAACTAATAAGACAGCTCAATGGTAGTTTCATAGAATTTTGTAGACATTAAATACACTGACATGACTCTATATTGATGAAAAAATGATGAAAGTTTTATAGAAGTAGCTAGATAAGAGCTTCATACGAACATGTTAAAAACTGGGACATAAACTCCCACTGACTCATTGAGGATGAGGATGGCCTAAGTAGCTAGTGAAAAAGTGCCCTAGCTTTAAAGAAAATTTACTCCTAAAAAGAAAGTTATTATTCTAGTTTTTCCTAAATCAAATTGTCTTTTATCCAAATTTATAACACCAAATAGACATACTCCCCGAGTCCTAAATCAAAACAGCTTCTGGAGTCATTCTAAGTCAAACTATTTTAAGTTTGGAAAAAGAGAACCAATTATATTTATGATACCAAATTAGTGTCACTAAATACATTACAAAATATATTTACATATTGTACTTATTTGATGTCGTAGAATTGAAGTTGTCACCATTTTATAAAGTTGGTCAAACTTAAGATAGTTAATTTATTTTGAGTGGTTCTAGAAATTGATTTATTATGGTTTGGAAAGAGTAAATCTTATATCTTATAATGAATCTAATGAGACTTAGTTGGTGTAACAAAAATTGATTTATTTTATAAACTTACTCCACATATCCCAAAATAATTTCACACATCATATCACTTTTCGAGGAGTCAAATACAAATTTGGTTAACTATATAAAGTATCAACACATTTATATAGCTCTAGATTGTTGGAGTTATTTGCAGATGATTTTAGCCAAATTATTCATTTGTGTATTCAAAACCATGTAGACCTGATCTAAGTGTGAATGGAGGCATTAACCTCCTCTTGTCCTCGTGGCTTCAACATCGAGTCAATTTCGTTTTGATTTGAGTTTTGAAGTTTTTCTCTCTTAATTGGTATCACTTCATTTGCTCTTTTTGATGGATTTTGTGTTCCCGTGAGTTTGGGACTACTGGTTTGGGGGTTTGGATATATATAAGTGCTACTAGGAACTCTGATGATCACATCTACTAAGTGGCTTGCTTTGGTCTCATTCATCACGAGCACGAGCATCCACCCTTTTGAGAAAAGTTAAGAAAACCCTAGCCTTTTTGATGGATTTTGAAATTGATTGAGATTTGCTAGATTCTGGGTGTTGATATTCAAAATATATCTTGTCAACACTCTTAGGAACATACTTGCAAAGTTTCAAGTCGATCTGAGTTAATTTGATCGAGTTCTGGCCTTTGAATCATTTTTTGAAGTCCTAGGAACATGCTTGTGGTGTCTCGCTATGTTCCTAGGGAACATCTACCCGTTCTTTTGGGTTGAGGATGTCATGTTGTTTGATGTTGATTTTAGGACGATAGCTAAATGTTTCAAAAGACATTTTAGACTTCTATTCATCCCCTATTGGACGTCATTTCAGTCCTTCAGTTTATTATGAAAATACATGCTACGTTTAATTTTCTGATACTTATTAGAATTTTTTTACTATGCTTGAAGAGGCAACGAGAAGCAACAGATGTGTCTATGACTGGTGGGTCTTATGTGAGGGAGGCGTTGAGAGGCAATAGGATTAGAGGCAATGAGAAGCAACATATGTGTCTATGACTGGTGGGCCCATATACATTGCACTGCCTCCTATTGCCTCCAAAATTAAGTGGATTATGACCCTTAAAAAAAAGTGGAAGGGTAGAACAGTAAATGCAATCTATTTTGATGGGCTAACGAGATGACAGACACATTTTTCTTGGGCCCCGATTCAGGCTGGGCCGTTATTTTTTTCAGATTTAAGCCTCGTTCGTTATTGAGGCTAGGCTGTTTTTTGTTTTCAAATTTTATGAATGTTAGACCGTTCAATTCATATCTAGGAATTGTTGGAACGTTAGTTTTTTCAGATTTTATGAATTATATAATAAAATAATTATGTCGTTCGTTATTCATAGCAAGTTGCAATCTTCACTTTCTATTTTTTTGAATCCATATGTTCATTAATTTATGTATTATTTTTTCTGTTACAACGCACGAGTATTTTTAAAATAAAAAATTGATCAATGTGTATTATATGTACATGTTGTCAAACATGGGGAGGCTACAAAAGCTATATACAAAGTCTCGGTATCTTAAAAGTTGATGACAGGGACAACGACGCATCGATCGCAGGATTTGGTCATTCTATTCGACGGAGAGACAATCAAAGCTGACATGCTCTTGCGGTGTCAACTGTCTAAGCTGACAGGATTGTCGTTGCCTGACCGAACCAGCTTCAACCACGGAGCAGCAGGGGACGCCATATCCGCCAGTGCCGCAAGAAGGGATGGTAGCGCCAAGGTCTTCACGAGGCGACTTCGCATACGTCTCCACGACACAGAGGGCACACCCTGCAGCAGTGTGAAGACAGGAACGTTGTGAGGGGGATCCCTAACGCTTCCTGTGCCTTGCTTCATTGCTTGACAGTATTCAAATGCATAGCAGAACTAAACAAACCAGGATGGATACCGGTGTATTTCTTTCAGCCATTTGTCAATACATTGCAGGTGGAATTCGTGCTTGCAAGGAAGAGTTCTTATCTGGTCTCCATCTACATATTCAGCTAGGCAGATAAGGCACATGATGAGAGAAAAACAATGATATGTTAGGTTTTCAGATTTTTGGTTCAGTTTTGGTTTCCAGTTGACTGTACTTCGATGTTTAGGCCAACCCGAACTGATCCACCACGGTCCACCAAACAAATTCATCTGTAACTTGTTAGGTTTTCAGATTTTTGGTTCGGTTTTGGGGCTGTAACTTGTTGATTACCTTGCATAGGACAATGCCATTCCTTAGAGAAGCAACAAATTCCTGCTCCGACGGATAAGGGGGCAGGCCAAAGAAGCCCACCGTTGCTTGGAGCCAGGCTGCATCTTGATGCCACCTCAATGCTTGCAAAGAGTAAGTAAAAAGAATAGTATACGGGCAAAACTTGAAACTGAGCATTCCATTGAAGAAACTTCAATTCATCTGTAGCTTATCGTACACAGATTGAACTCAGTAAAGCCATGAAACTAGACTAGTATCAAAACCATATTGCTGCATAAATATATAGGGTGCTTTGGTTCAAGCAATCACTCTATTCTAGATGAAATGGTGCCATAAGCCTCTTTTTAAGTTTGGTGGAAGTGACGACGAATCACCTAGACGAATCACCTAGACTTGCAAACTGAAGTGCTATCATATTGTCGTATAATACCAAGCTATGAGATATTTGTACCAGTGAAAGAAAATAAGACCTACATTTTGCAGATTGAAGCCTAACATTTCAACTGACCCTGAACTAATGCAGAATCTAGTTCCTAGTCTATTTTAATCTGAGAAAAAACTAACAGTATGCAAGCTAGGCTACAAAAAATCAGTTTTTTAGCTCTGTAGGCAACTTGGCAGTACAAACCAAAAACTAGAAAATAAAATTGTAGCCCAATAGCCTGGACAGCTCCTAATACACAACCAGTCAGTACAAACCAAGTAAGCAACAATTCAACTGAAATGGCAAAAACTTCATACCAAAATGCAGAGAAAAGAAATTGGGGCAAGAAGTGAAGCTTAATTTGATGAAGCTTACCTTCGATGGTGCAGGTAGATGTAGCAAGCTAAGAGAAGGAAAACCCATACATAAAGCAGTAGTATCAGTGGGTGAATAATTAAGCTAGCTATAATACTCCTACAAAATTAATGATTAAGCTAGCTATAATTGAAGTGCTAGTATTTTTGGTAACCATGTAAAACACAAAAAAAAAAACTAGAATCGAAGCTGATTTGTTCAGTACACATTAATGACGTAGAATATAGAGTTAGTCTCTAGAAACATTTTGCAGAATAGATTTTGCACTTAGCCAACACAGGTTATTGTCTCTGAAAATGTATTGTGTTCCCAATCAAAAAAAGAAAATGTATTGTGTTGACTATCAGAATATCGGAAGAATCACATAACCAGCTGCTACAGATCCACTCCAAAAAGTAATTTCTAATAAATTAGCTAGGATTTGTCACACGATGCAAAAAATAAAGAGGGAGAAAGAGGGGCTCAGACCTAGAGAAGACGGATGGTGTCGTAGATCTTGGAGGAGATGTTTCGCAGATCTAGCAAACGAACAAGCGATTCAAACATAGCAAGGAGAGGAGAAATTGAAAGGGAACGGGGAGGAGATACGCACCTTGGAAGACCGACTCGATGCCGGTAGGAGAGCCGCCGCCGCCGCCGAGAGAGGGCGCTGAGTATGAGGGAGGAGGCAGAGGGAGCGCCGGGGAGAGGAGGAGGAGGTAGGCCGGCGGCGACGTCGACAGTGAGGGAGAGAGCATGGCGGCGGCCGCGGCTAGGGTGAGGGCCGGGAGAGAGCGAGGAGACGGGATCGGGATCGGGGGGCGGATGGGGGAGCGGACACGGGTCTGAGGGGCGCGGCCTTGCGGTTCAGGCGGGATGGGGTCGAAATGACTATTTTGCCCTCTGACAAAAAAATCATCAAAAAACTTTTAAATTATTGAGTTTAAAGATGTAAAAATCATATAAATAAATTTGTCTTGAAAAATAGTTTCATAAAAAAATACATATACCACTTTTTAAAGTAACAAGTGGTCAAAGTGATGTTTTAGAGACCGAGTAAAAGGACTCTACTTATTATGCATCATTAATGCCAGTATCTTTTATGAAAATTACTGATACTAAACTGTTTTCTTTACCGGTCAGAGTGCGTACGAAGCAGAAACGTTGGCCTTGCCTTTTTTGAAGCTCGTCCTGTGTGGTACAACGGATGTCGAGGTTGATGTGTGGCCAGCAAAGGCATTCCGGTTGGGATCTTTGTGGTCTTTCATGGACACTACTGCGACACCACACACCATTCCTTTGTTATCTGGGCGCAAGTTGCTCGGCAGCGGCAGATTCATCGTGCTCAGCATTATCGATCACCACGAATTCCGAGAGCACAAAACAAAAGTGGATTCGAAGGTAGCCGGGATGTCGAAAAGGCCAGCACCTTTCTACTTTGTTCGTTGTATGTTTTTCTTTTTTTGAGCAACTTGTTCGTTGTAGGTAACATATGCATGGCTTTATCTAGTCCCGGGCGAAATGGGCCTTCAGTCCTGTCGGTGTTTCGTACCCGGGGGTATCACACCAACGAGTAATATAATCGCGTGCTTCTCTTCCTGGATGGTGATGCAAGGGGACACAAGGATTTATCCTGGTTCGGGCAAAGAAGGCCCTACGTCCAGCGGGGGAGAGATGTTCTTGTATTACTTGCACCTAAGTGCTTGTACAGGGGAGAATACAAGCTCAGTGAGCGTGGACCGGAGTCCGGACTCGTGTCTGTGCGTGGACTCGTGTGTTGTGTCCGTCGTCCCCTGAATGAGGGCCCTAGTGTCCCCTTTTATAGAGCAAGGGGAGGCCAGGGTTACATAAAAGTATTACAGGTGTCGGGGCGTATGGTGCCCCATACGGAGAAGGGTAGGAACCCTGTCTTGTCGGGGCTACTGGAGCTGATGTGATCGTCGCTGTTGAGTCGTCCTTGGGTCGCGGCTTCCATCCTGGGCGCGGACGTGGGGGCGCGACAAGGCGGGAGCCGTACAGCACCCATCCCGGAATGTACAGTACGCGGCGGGGTCCCTCCGGGTCTTGGGGTACCTGTCCTCCAATAGCACGAAAGTAGTTAGGGCTCGAAGGGCGCGGAGCCGGCTTCGAGGTGGTGCCACGGGGGCTCGAGGGGCGCGGAGCCGGCCTCGAGGTGTTACAGCGCAGGGCTCGAGGGGCGCGTAGCCGGCCTCGAGGGGTTACAGTGCAGGGCTCGAGGGGCGCGTAGCCGGCCTCGAGGAGTTACAGTGCAGGGCTCGAGGGGCGCGTAGCCGGCCTCGAGGAGTTATAGTGCCTGGCTTGGCCGAACAGTGTTGTACTGGTGCCCTTTTGCCCATGCTTGTGGTGAAAACGAGACTTGAACTTTACACCGAGTTACTGTGGTACACGCCGTGCACTAGTGGACATGACCGGAGTAGGTGAAGGCATTAAATGCGTGGTATGGGCTGGTACGGCTGTCTGTGCAGCTCGAGGTCCGTGCGATAAGGCTCGAGGCGGAGAAAGAGCGTTCGCCCGAGGCCTGGAGGGCTCGGGCGAGACGGAGAGCGATCGCGCTCGCCCGAGGCCTTGCTCGGAGGGCTCGGGCGAGGCGGAGAAAAAGCGTTCGCCCGAGGCCTGGCTGGGAGGGCTCGGGCGAGACGGAGACAGAGCGTTCGCCCGAGGCCTGGCTGGGAGGGCTCGGGCGAGACGGAGATAGAGCAGCGTTCGCCCGAGGCCTGGCTGGGAGGGCTCGGGCGAGACGGAGATAGAGCGCTCGGGTGTTTGCGTTGATTGGAGGTACCCTTTTTTGTACCACCGACAAGTCCCGGGTATTCCAACCGGGACTAAGAATCTGGGACTAAAGGCCCAGACTAGCCCCGCGTGCTTTCAACTGGGGCTAAAGGTCCAGGGAGGAAAAATAAATATGTGTTGTGTGAGATTCGAACTCAACACATCTAGCCTCAGGCACGCTTACCAACTGAGCTACACAACCCACGTGATACAGTTCTGGACGTTATCCTTTTGAATCCACTCGGGAAGGACCTTTAGCCCCGGTTGTTAACACCAACCGGGGCTAAAAGGACCTTTAGTCCCGGTTGGTAACACCAACCGGGACTAAAGGTTTACCCTTTAGCCTCGGTTGGTGTTACCAACCGGGACTCCTTTCACTACGGGAAAATCAATCTTCGCCGAGTGCCTGGGAGTTCGCCGAGTGCCAAATTTCGGGCACTCGGCGAAGAGCCTCTTTGCCGAGTGCCGCAAATCTGGCACTCGGCAAAGGGCCAACACAAGGCAAAGCATGCTTTGCCGAGTGCCACGTGGCCGGCACTCGGCAAAGAGCCCCTCTTTGCCGAGTGCCAGCCACGTGGCACTCGGCAAAGCATGTGGCCCCGAACTGTGCCACGTGGGCGGTTCTTCGCCGAGTGCCACGTGGCCGGCACTCGGCAAAGAGCCCCTCTTTGCCGAGTGCCAGCCACGTGGCACTCGACAAAGAATGTGGCCCCGAACTGTGCCACGTGGGCGGTTCTTTGCCGAGTGCCACGTGGCTGACACTCGGCAAAGAGCTCTTTGCCTAGTGTTTTTTTTCTGACACTCGGCAAAGCCAGTTTTTAAATTATATTTTGATGCAGTAAATTAATCCAAATGAAAAAGTTTTTAACTACAAAGTTGGTTAACTTATCAAGATGAACAATTTGTGTTTTGGTGATTTTTTCATTTGACAAACTTAAAATAAATTCGTTCACAAATCTTATATATCTCTCCGGTAGTTTATAAAACTACAAGAGTGATATATAATGTTTATGAATAATATTAGAACCACAATGTCGGATGCACAAATAGTCAAACAACCAAAAAATAAACTTTGTAGATCTTGACAAGTCATGAAAGTTTGTAGTTGATAACTTTTTAATTTGAAGTCATCTAGTTATGCAAAACTGCGTCGAATTTGAAAATTTTAAAATTCAAATTTTTCAAAATACCTCAGAGGGAGAAATGACCAAAATGAAAGTTGTAGATCTCGAAAAGTTATGAAACTTTGGTGTTGACAACTTTTTGATTTGAAATCATCTTGTCAACGAAAACTACGTTTCAAATTTTAAAATTTAAAATTCAAATTTTTATAAACTACCTCGGATGGAAAAACTACCAAAATAAAAGTTGTAGATCTTGAAAAGTTAGAAAACTTTGTAGTTTACAATTTTTTGATTTGAATTCGTTTAGGGCCTCAAATAAGCAAGTTACATATGGTTTAGTATAATATATGGGTAATCGAAACGGAGATGGAACGTATATGAGTGTGTAAGCCTTCGCCGAGTGCCCGATATTTGGCACTCGGCAAAGAACCTCTTTGCCGTGAAATTCTTCGCCGAGTGCCCTTCGCCGAGTGCGGCACTCGGCGAAGCCTTCGCCGAGTGCGAAAGGGCCTTCGCCGAGTGCTTCCAGCACACGGCGAAGCCTCGTTCTCCTGTAGTGTTTAGTCCGGGTCGGTAATACCAACCGGGGCTAAAGATTCACCTTTAGTCTCGGTTGGTGTTACCAACCGGGACTAAAGGTCTTTAGCCCCGGACGCTAAATTTTGCCGAGACTAAAGCTCAATTGATAGATCGTCCAAAGGCCTGTTCTCTAGCAGTGATTCTTTCACGACACCGGTCGTACAAGCGTTAGCTCGCTCGGCACATAGATAAACATATGTGATGGTCGAAATATCCATGTCAATGGATGCCATGAAAAATATAATGCGTCATATCTAGTGTTTTAGGTTTATACTAAGTCAACCAAAGAAAGGTGCAAATACGAGCAATGAAGTTTATTATGTGAAAAATGACATAAAGGTTGAAAAACAAAATTCTTTCAGAAACATTATACACCTTCTATTTCTAATCAATTTCTAGAGTTATCTTAAGTCAATTTTTTTATGGTTGACCAAATTTATAAAAAAATACATAAATATTTGTGACACCAAATTATTATATATATTATGAAAATATAGTTTATAATGCATCTAATGATACTAATTCGGTATATTTTGTGAAACTTGGCTCTCTTTTCTATAAATCAATCAAACTTAAACGTTTGACCGAAAATAACTATAGAAAATATTGGTTAGGAACGGATTGGAAAAGACACATATATGACGTGTTGGAAAATGAAAAAATGGAACACCCATATTTCACTTCACGGCACACTATGTATGGCCTTTGCATGTACGTATAGTTGAGATTCCAATTCATTTTTCAAAAAATCATAGGAAAATATTATTAAATTTTGGGTGCATATATAAAGTGCGTCCTGGAATGAAATATGGGTGCTAGCTAGCTAGCCTGGCGTCTCTCTAGCATTGTATCCTAGGTTGGTGGTAAAGTTGTTGTTCATAAATTGAAAGAGTTATATATATTCTATGAAGGCATTTTTCGTAATGAATCTAGTAGCACTACCGCCTAATTGCCTTGAGTGTCAAAAAATACTAAGTAAAGGGGTTAAACCATCAAACAAATTCCTCAAGGATACGGGATAAGGAAAATTACTTTTGTTGGTGGTTTTAGCACTTAAAGATGATTTCTTTGGAGGCTGGCTGTAATAAAAATTAGGATCATACTTAATTTGTTAAATAACCAAGAAAATATTGTGGTCGACAAGAAAAGTAGTTTAGTAGCGAAGGAAACAGACATATATATTTCCTTAAGTGTTCAGTAGTACCCATATTCCTTGTCGATTTACTTCAACTCCAACAGCCAAGGAAATGATTTTGACCCTTAAGAAAATGATGGCCCTCAAGGCCATTTCAATTTCACGTAGTGTAGTAATAATAATATACATAAATCAAGCTATTATTTTATATTATCAAAAGTTGTATTAAGGTATTTTTCATAATGAATCTAGTAATACCAATCTTATGTTATGAATGCATATAAAATATTAGATATTCTGAGGTGAAGGTAAAAACAATGCTCTATTTATTAGGACAAATATAGCTAGATGGACTAAAATTGACGAAGCAAATTTAAATTTTACTCCCTCCGTCCACAAATGATATTCGTATTAAACTAGTCAAAAAGTCATACAAAATATACTTTGACCATTAATTTCTCTTATAATATAAAGCTGGTGGCTAAAAACTCAACAGCATCTTAGAGACACTTTTAAACGAATCTATTGATGTAAGTTTTATACTCTAAACTGTTGGGAGAAGGGACCCTCGGCAGTGGCGCCGCGTGGCTGAGCAGGAAAAAAACCTCCGCCGACCCGCGCGCCCTCACAAAGCCTCGCCCTCCCGATAGTAGGGGCTCTTCTAGGTCGTTTTTTCTTAACCTTCGGATGCAAATCCGACCCTCGGAGTTCGCTTTGTTTCTCGCAGATAAAGGTGCTCCGAACACGTAATAAGTAACCTTCGCAGGTTCCGAGGCTTTGCCGTTGAGGCGTCAAGCTTAGCAAGTGGCGACTTGACAAGTGGCGAGGGGATGCTGACCCAAGGACCGGCGAAGGCGAAGGTCCGTTTTCCTCTGTTCTCCGTTGAAGGCAAACGGAGCAAGGTGGCGGCGGACAGGAGGAGGACTGATTAGGGTTTTCCGCTTCTGCTGTGTTTTTATGGCTTTGCCCTTTCTGCTTGTGTAGAGCCGGAGAATCTTTTTGTACCCTATTGTAATTATGCCAGCACCCCTTGGTATTCCCTATAAATACCAAGGGGTGAACAGTGTAAACGGGATGATTTTTTGGGAAAGAAACATTTTCACCACTTTATTTCCTTGTGCCAACGCCTTTACCTTCGCATATAGCCGACCGTTGTCCACCCTCGCTCCGCACCCTGTTTGCTAACGGGGGCTCAGCAGGAGTGCATCCAATAGTTTGGCGCCGACCGTGGGGACCGAAGTTCGAAATGGCAGGAAACAGGAGAGCGCCCGCTACCAGGGACCCTCGTGTGACCAGAGAGGCCACGGCGATAATCCAGCCTGTGGAAGAGAATGTAGTACCCTCGGAAACAGAAGAAGTTGCCCCAGGGACGGAGGTCCCGGGCCCTCACACTCGGCCTGGATCACAGCCGCACCCGCATACCTCCGAAGGAGATGGGGAAGGAGATGAGGAGGAGTTGGGCCTCGAAGCTTTAGAAAGACTTCAAGCTGAGTTACAAGAAAAGAAGAGGCGCCTGGACCAGCTTGAAAGGCACAACCGGCTGCGCCTTATCAGGCAAAAGGCGGATGAAGCAAGAGAGCAGCTTCGCCGAATGGAGGAGTCCCTCGCGGCAGCTGGAGCCGAAGCCGAGGGATGGAATGATGGGGAAATGCCACCGCTACAGGAGGGAAATGAGCAGCATCATGGCAACCTCCGCCGCCATCCACCACCCCTACCACCACCAAGACACCCAGAACCATACCCCATGAGACAACCAAACTTTCGCCAACTCTACCCAGATGAGATAGAGTCAAACCTTCGCAACCAACGCAGAGCCCTACAACACCAAATGCCCTATGACCCAAAGTCACCACTCTCCCAGATACTACAAACCCAACTATGGCCACCATGCTACAATCCACAAAACCTCCCTCGTTACGATGGACTCACTGACCCTCGCCAGTTCATAATGAGCTATGAGGCAGTTGTCGCCGCGGCAGGGGGCGATGAATCAACAATGGCAAAATCTTTTGTCATCATCCTGCGTGATATCGCGCAAACCTGGTACAACAACCTTCACCACGGAACCGTGGATTCCTGGGCCAACCTCAGAGATAGGCTCTGCACAAACTTTAATGGCATTACAGCAGCCCCTTCAAACCCCATCGAGCTTTTCAATTGCAAGCAAGAAGAGCGTGAACCACTTCAAGACTACTAGCGAAAGTTTATCCAAATCAGAGCAAGAACTCCAGGGATATCCGACGAAGCCGTCATCCTCGCTGCAGTCAGTGGCCTGCGTCTAGGCCCATGCTCTTCAAAATTTGCCAGAAAACCGGCAAATACGATCGAGGAATTACATGAGACAATGGAAAGGTACTACAGAGCAGACATGGACTTCAGGGCAAAGTCCGATGCTCGGAGGTCACAACAAAAGCCGCAGCCGAGGCCTCAAACAAGGGAAAACAACCCTCGCCAAGAACAAAACAATGTCGGTGCCATCAACAAAGCAGCACACTATGATGACTAAAGACGGAACTCTCAACCTCCGAGCAACCAAACCCCTCAAGGCTTGCCACCACCGCCGGATCAACGGAACCAGCAAAAGGATCCTGCGAAAATGTATTGTCATTTTTGTGGTCTTGGAAAGGGTCACACTACCAAGCAATGTGAATGCTTCACCAAAGGAAAAGAGTACCAGGAGTCCAAAAGAGCCATTTCGGCAGACAACCGAACCATCAATCACACCAGGAAACCAAATTTCCACCCTCCAAATCCTCCATACCTTTATACCCCCATAAACTACGGCCTACCCTCGCAACAACCCATGTACGCACACCACCCACATTACAAGCAAACCTCTTACCAGCCAACCGTGATCCCACAACGCCAAAACCCACCTTACACAGTCACATACCCAACAACCCCCCAAAACCAAACCCCAACCACCCAACAAGTCAACAATGCTCTACCACCACCACCACCAATACCCGCATTACCAGCGCCTCAACCCGTCAAACCCGAAGCCCAGAACCAAACAACCATCAACAACCCAACATCAACCTTCGGTGTAATACTAGCCATCACCGGGAGTTCAAATGAAGACCATGGCAACAAAAGGCAGAGAAAGGAACATGCCAGACGAGTACACCATGTAGCCGTCGAAGGACCTCACAAATTCGGTCGATGGTCTCACATTCCTATAACCTTCGACTCCAGTGGCATGAAATTGAGAGATTACCCTCATACCGACGCTATGGTGATCGAGACCAATCTGGCAGGGTGGACAGTAACTAAAATTCCGATTGACACAGGAAGCTCCGCGGACATCCTGTTCGCCTCAACCTTCGACAGCATGAAGCTTGACAGAAACCTCCTGCAACCTGCTGACAACCCTCTATACGGCTTCGGCGGTCAACAAGTCAGAGCTGTCGATAAAATATCGCTGCCCGTGACCTTCGGCGACCAAATGAACTGCAGAACCGAGCACATAACTTTTGACGTCGTCGACATGTTTTACCCGTACAATGCAATATTCGGCCGAGGGGTCACTAACGCATTCAACGCAGTCATTCACCCCGCTTACCTATGCATGAAGCTCCCCGCTCCGAAGGGGGTGGTTGCAGTATACGGGGACCAAGACATTGCAAGGGCAGCCGAGGGAACTGTAGCACCAGGACAACGTAATGTCCACAACTTATCCAAGCCTCAAGCTATAGACCTCAGCATCGAAGGTGAAATTTGCACTGACAAAGCAAGGGTATCACCCAAGGAAGAGACCAAACAAATTCAACTTTTCGAGGGCAACACTGAAAGAAAGGTGTTTATTTCAGCTAACCTAGATCCCAAATCAGAAAACAACCTCGTCTTTTTCCTCAAAGAAAACTCTGACACCTTCGCCTGGTCCGCAGAAGACCTAAGAGGGGTGAACAGAACCCTGATAGAGCACAACTTAAACATCAAACCAGGCTACCGCCCGGTCAAACAAAAGCTTCGCAAAATGTCAGAAGAAAGGAAAGAGGCAGCGAAGGCTGAGATAAAAAGGCTTTTGGACGCAGGCGTCATCCGCCCAGTCAAGTACCCAACATGGCTCTCAAACGTGGTCCTAGTACAGAAAAAGAACAAGAAGTGGCGAATGTGCATAGATTTCACGTGTCTAAACAAGGCTTGTCCGAAGGATGATTTCCCCCTCCCCAACATAAGCACCTTGGTTGACAGAGCAGCCGGATGCCAAATGCTATCTCTACTCGACTGCTTCTCAGGATACCACCAGATATGGATGAATGAAGAAGATGAGGAGAAAACAAGTTTCATCACACCTTCGGGAACCTTTTGCTTCCGAAGGATGGCAGAAGGCCTAAGAAACGCAGGATCAACCTTCGCTCGTATGACATCTGAGGTCTTCAAAGATGAACACGCCGTCTCTGCCTACGTCGATGATCTGGTTGTCCAAAGTCAGCTGAAAGAAAACCACATTTCAGACTTATCGAGAGTGTTTAGCAATCTTCGGTCTGCCGGATTAAAGTTAAACCCCGAAAAATGTGTTTTCGGGGTAAGCGAAGGAAAACTGCTGGGTTGCATCGTTTCAGCAAGGGGAATCGAAGCTAACCCCGAGAAGATTGATGCTATCATCAATATGGAACCCCCAACAACCAAAAAAGCAGCTCAGCGTCTGTCAGGCCGCTTAGCAGCACTCAGCAGATTCATCTCCAGATCCGCCGAGCGAGGGTTACCTTTCTTTGAAACATTGAGAAGCACTGCACCATTCAATTGGGGACCCTCGGCAGCAGAAAGCCTTCGAGGACTTGAAAAAGTATCTCACCAACTTGACTGTTTTAACCAGTCCAAGCAAAGGAGACCTATTACTGCTATATGTCGCAGCTTCGCGTCACGCAGCAAGCGCAGTCCTGATCAAAGAGTTACACGAGAACAACAGGACAAGGCAAGCTCCAATCTACTATGTATCAGAAACCCTCGAAGGTCCCAAGCGGAATTACTCAGAGCTCGAGAAGATAGCATACGCCGTGGTCATGGCATCTAGAAAGCTCAAGCATTATTTCCAGGCATACGAGATCCATGTACCTTCGGCATACCCCCTCGAGAACATTTTCAAGAACAACGAGGCAGTTGGAAGAATAGCAAAATGGGCAGTTGAGCTTAACAGTTACGCCATAACCTTCGTCGGCAGAATCAGCAATCAAATCACAGGCACTAGCAGATTTTATAGCTGAGTGGACACCTGATCCTCGCAGCGATGGACCTCAACAAGACCCGTTTTGGATCGTATATGTCGACGGAGCCTGGGGTGCAACTGGAGCTGGGGCCTCGGCCATCCTAATCTCGTCATCCGGGTCAAAGCTAAGATATGCAAGAAGACTTGATTTCAAATGCACAAACAACTCCGCAGAATACGAAGCTGTAATACTAGCGCTCTCAAGGCTTCGATCATTGTCGGTCCGAAGGGCAGTCATCAATACAGACTCACAAGTCATCGCGGGGCACATTGAGAAGAACTACAAAGCAAAAGATCCAGAGCTACAAAAATACTTTCAATATGTCCGAAGGTTAGAATCATTCTTCCTCGGCATAACGGTGAAAGCAATACCGAGGGCCGAAAACAACGAGGCAGACTGCCTAGCTAAAGCAGCAGCACTACAACTTCAGCTGCCACCAGATGTATTCCACGAGGTTGCGATTCAATCAGCCTTCGAAACCCCAGAAAAGAACACCAAGTTGATCAGTACAATTCACAGCGAGGACTGGAGAGCACCTATCATAGCCTATATCAAAGGGCTCCACGAACCCGAGTCCAAGGAAGAAGAAAACAGACTAAAACAAAGAGTACGAGGGTACAAGATTGTGGGCAACATTATGTACAAAGCTTCCGTAACCTCGCCATGGCTCAAATGCGTGTCACAGTCTGAAGGAAACGATATTCTCAAGCTTATTCACGAAGGCATCTGTGGCTCACACAACGGCCCAAGGGCGTTAGCTGGGAAAGCTTTCCGGCAAGGTTTCTATTGGCCAACAGCACTACGAGATGCAGAAAAGCATCGTCAAACATTGCGAGGGTTGCCAACTAACGGCAAAAAATCAAAATGCCCCAGGGGCTCCTACAACTCTCATATGCCCAACTTGGCCTCTGCAAAGATGGGCAATGGACCTCGTCGGTCCACTACCAACAGCTCCAGGAAACCTCCGCTACGCAGTGGTAGCCGTGGAATATTTCACGAAGTGGATCGAAACTAGACCACTCGTTTCCATTACATCCCTGGCAGTGAAAAGTTCTTCTGGCAGCAATTAGTTTGTCGGTTTGGAGTTCCCAAACATTTAACTGTCGACAACGGCACTCAGTTTGACAGCGAGGTTTTCAAAGAATTCTGCGCTCAAATCGGAACAATCTTATGCTTCGCATCAGTCCGGCACCCTCAATCCAATGGCTTAGTCGAAAGAGCCAATGCAACAATTTTCCAAGCCATATCAAAAAAGTTGCAAGGCAGGCCCAAAGGAAAATGGGCAGAAGAACTAACCTCCGTCACCTGGTCTCATAACACCTCGGAGTGCAGAGCCACCAAATTCACACCCTTCAGGCTCCTGTTTGGCGAGGAAGCTGTGTTACCAGAAGAAGTCAAGTATGGGTCACTCAGAACAACCATCGAAGAAGACGAGCAAAACCAACTGCTTGACAAAGACTTACTCGAAGAAACAAGATGCAACGCAGTGCACAACCTTCGCAAGTATCAAGAAGAAACAAAAAATGGAGAGACAAAAGGTGAGAATCAAAGAACTAAAGAAGGGTGACCTCGTTCTAATTCGGAAGCAAAACGCCAGCATGGCAGGGGAAGTTTCAGCCAAAGTGGACGGGTCCATACCTAATAGTAGAATGCAATCGTCCCGGATCATTTCACCTCTCCGACAGCGAGGGGAACATCCTGCCTCACACTTGGAATGTTGACGACCTTCGCAAATACTACCCATAGCGGAGCCTTAGCGAGCCCTCGCATTATGTAATCTGCTTTTTCACTCTTGCTTTGTTTCGTTTCCATGCATGTAACAAAAACAGAGGAGCTGCACTCTTTTTCCTTACGAAGGGGCGTAAGGTTTTTTAACGAGGCAGTATCCAAACCATCAATACAGGCTAGAATCCCCGAAAAAGCAAAACTCCAAATTTTTGCTTTTAGTAACAAACATCGAAAAAAGCAGCTCTTCTACAAGAGCGTTAAAATCGATGATAACCCTCGGAGATTGCTTCAAAAAACAAACATTTTTCAAAGCAAACTTCACCTCCACCCTAAAACAAGGGGAGGCGCGAAGTACAAAAGTCGAGAACCCTCGCAAAACACGCGAGGGGCTCGCAAAAAGCAAACTTCACCTCCACCCAAAATAAGGGGAGGCGCGAAGTACAAAAAGTCGAGAACCCTCGCAAAACACGCGAGGGGCTCGCAAAAAGCAAACTTCACCTCCACCCAAAATAAGGGGAGGCGCGAAGTACAAAAAGTCGAGAACCCTCGCAAAACACGCCAGGGGCTCGCAAAAAGCAAACTTCACCTCCCCCAAAATAAGGGAGGCGCGAAGTACAAAAAGTCGAGAACCCTCGCAAAACACGCAAGGGGCTCAAAAAAAACTTCACCTCCCTTAAAACAAGGGGAGGCGCGAAGTACAAAAGTCAAGCACCCTCGCGACACACGCCAGGGGCTCGCAAAAAGGCAAACTTCACCTCCACCAAAAATAAGTGGAGGCGCGAAGTACAAAAAGTCGAGAACCCTCGCAAAACACGCCAGGGGCTCGCAAAAAGGAAACTTCACCTCCACCCAAGACAAGGGCACCAAAGAGTCGAGTACCCTCGCCAAACACGCAGGACTTATAACGCATTTTCCCACCTACACCAAAAATAAAAGGCGAGACACAAACCATACGTCCAGCTTCTCTCAACGAAAAGCGAGCCTCGCTAAAAAGAAAAGGGGCATCGCTGTTTTTCTTCTAAAACATCTCTCAACGAAAAGCGAGCCTCGCTAAAAAGAAAAGGGGGGCGTCGCTGTTTTTTCTTCTAAAACATCTCTCAACGAAAGCGAGCCTCGCTAAAAAGAAAAGGGGGGCGTCGCTGTTTTTTCTTCTAAAACATCTCTCAACGAAAAGCGAGTCTCGCTAAAAAGAAAAGGGGGGCGTCGCTGTTTTTTCTTCTAAAACATCTCTCAACGAAAAGCGAGCCTCGCTAAAAAGAAAAGGGGGCGTCGCTGTTTTTTCTTCTAAAACATCTCTCAACGAAAAGCGAGCCTCGCTAAAAGAAAAGGGGACGTCGCTGTTTTTTCTTCTAAAACATCTCTCAACGAAAAGCGAGCCTCGCTAAAAAGAAAAGGGGGCGTCGCTGTTTTTTCTTCTAAAACATCTCTCAACGAAAAGCGAGCCTCGCTAAAAAGAAAAGGGGGCGTCGCTGTTTTTTCTTCTAAAACATCTCTCAACGAAAAGCGAGCCTCGCTAAAAAGAAAAGGGGGCGTCGTTGTTTTTTCTTAAAACCTCTCTCAACGCAAAAACGAGCCTCGCTTAAACAAAAGGAGGTATCGTTCCTTTCTGAGCTAAACATTACACACAACAAAACAACGCAGAGCCGGACAGCCAACGAGCCTCGTCAATATCCGATAACGACAAAAAATCCATCAACCAAATTACACAAACGAATCGCAATGACACAAAACAAACATACAGTGTTCCCGTTCATCTACAAAAATAACTTCACAACGACAAACAAACCAGGAAAAATTACAAAAAATTACAAGGAACCATCGCTCCCTTCAATTAACATCAAATCACCAGAGCCCTCGCTACCCTCCTTGAACTCTGGCTCCACCGCAACGATGGGTCCCCACAACAAAGGAGCTGCCGGAACAATTGGCAGCTCCCCAGACAAAACCCTCGCCCGATACATATATGTACGGCCTACATCACTAACCTCCAAAGGTTCCTCCTTTGGAACCACTAGTGATCCATCCGAACCTAGATCTAGTTTGGTTCGCCCAAACAAGTAATCCAAGGCTGTGTTCTCATCAATATCATCATCAATACCAGCTTGCGAGGACGAAGAAGAACCAAACAATTGACGGGTGGCCTGTCGATCAGTATAGTCCGCTTCACGCCAAAAACGACTCGACCGGCTGTTTCTTAAATCGTACCTTCGCACTTTCGACCACCAAAAACGCTCGAAGGCTAGCGAAGGATGTTTTAGCTTAGCACGAGCCCACGAATCACCAGTTATAAAAGTATCTTGATAATTAAGCGTCAGTGGCGTCACATCAAACACTTCTAGCATGGTTCCGTCAGGAACCTGCATTTACACAAAATAGGAAAGTGTCACAGCGTCATCAAGTTTTTACAACCTCCGCACCTTTGACAAAATGAACCCTCTCGCCCAAGCAACCCTAAGTTCACACCTGCCCGGCCTCACCGCGCTCCTCAGCCACAGCTTCGTCAACGGTAGCATCCAGACCTCCGCCAATGACAGCACCCGAGCCTTCAGCAGGCGCCCCTTCCGTTGCCACCGTTTCTACAACAGTTTCTTCAGTGCTCGGAGCGTTCTCAGCCAAGGCTTCAGCCTCGACAGGCGCAACCTCCACAACGCTGGGCACAGGAATGGCTTCGGAGCTACCACCAGCATCAACAGTCGCCGCGGCAGAGGGCATCGCGTCCTTCCGAGCCTGCAAGGGAAAAATAAACGACAAAACCTCCAAATCAAATACCAAACCCTTCATCACCATAAAAAAAACTAACCTGACGAGTAGCCTCGGCAGCTTCTTCAAAGGCAAGAGCTCGGCCGCCACCTAGCAATCCAAAACTTGCGAAGCAATCGCATCGCACAGTTCCGAACGTCGGCGTCATCAGCCTTCATCCGGCGCACCTCGTCAACCGACGGAAAAGCATGGTTTGGCCTTTTGACTTTGCGAAGGTGCTCGCAATCCGCAAGTCGAAGCGTGCTGGCCATCGCCAAAGCCCCGGCATAGCCACCAAAGTCGGCCGCGTTGCCAACCAACGAGCTAAAGACGTCCAGCTCGTTACTCAGCCAACCTTCAAAGGCCTCTGCGTTAGTTGCAGGCAGCGGTTCCCCGGCAGAACCTCCGGCTTCGGTCAAGCATGTATCTATCTTATTTTTAACCTTCCCCATGCTTTCCCGCCAAGCCTCGGCTTGGGTAGCCAGCTCCGTGGACAGCTCTTCTATGCGCTTGTTCGCAGCCAACAAATCCTTGTCCTTTTGCCGGCTAGCAGCCAGGAGCTCCGCGTTGCTATTCGCAACCTCTTGTGCTTCCTCTCGCGATTTCTTAACCTTTTCTAAAGCAGCTTTGAGCTCAATCTCTTTGTTTTCCAAACTCTGGCGAAGCTCCTTATTAGCTTTCTCCGCGTCACCCAACCGGTCATTCAGATAGTGGAGATTATAACTTGCCCTCCGCGCGCCGACCGGCTGAGGAGCATCAGCTCAGCCACTTTGACATCAATATCATCGTGAAGTCTCTCCAAGGGCTCGTTGGCCAGCCGAAGCTCCGCTTCCGGCACACAGATACGGTTAAACACCCGACCCAGAAAGCGCCTTCCTCCGGAGCACACTGCAAGTGACACTCTCGAAGGTCCGGACTCGTGAAAAGCTCGGTCGCCGGATCGGAAACTCCAAGTTTCTCCGCATAATAAGGAAGACTTGACCGGCTAGCCTCGCCAACGGCCTCTTCCCCGGGGTCCGATCCGATTCGAGGTCACCCTTAAACTCAAAACCATCGACCCAAATGTGCGAGCCAGCAAACTCGGGAAACGACCTCGTGGAGGACTCTCTGGCTCAAAGTCCCGTATGATGTCATCAATGCTTCGGGTAGCCGCAGCACCAGCACTGGACGAGGCTATTCCTTTTCCTCGAAGTCCTCGATGGATATCGTCTTCATCGGAGTTACCTTTCGCTACTTGACGTATCACTATCCTCGTCGGATGAGTCCTCGTCAGTACCCCCCTCCTTTTCCTCTTCCTTCTCCTCTTCTTTCTCATCATCATCGGAGACACCTTCGTCATCCGAGATCTGGATCAAAGCACCAATGCCGCCCACGCGGGGCACCCGTCCTCCAATCTTACCAGCACCTCGGCCGCTCAAGGCAATGGCCGAGGATGAGGAAGTGCCGGTAGCACCAGAGCCTACTGCGACCTTCGTCGCAAGTGCCTTCACCCGGCCGCCGGCGCCGCCGCGACCACGGCCGCGACCTCTCTTCGGCCGCGAAACTTTACCTCTCTCCTCCGCAGAAGCTCGCTTCCTCTTCTTTGGTGCATCCTCGCTCGACGGAGCAGGCCAATTGGCATACTGGATCCCAAGCATGTCAAAAACTCTGTTAACACGACCCCCGCTTCCCACCGAGCTGTGGATAGCTTTAACCTCAAGGGTAGACAGTTTCCCAACGAGATTTTCAGCCCTCTGCTGAACGCGCTTATAAATGGCGTCAACACCATCTTGACGCCTCGGAAATTTCTTTAAAACCCTCTCCCAAATCTTGCCCAAATCAAGCTTCGGTTTCTTCAATCCACGACCCTCGTACCTCGAGTCCTCCTCTACCGGAAACCAAGCCTGATTTCCGACTGAGGGGCCACGCATTAGCGCAGCAGTACTTCCTCGACTAAATCGCGAGCGCACTGAGAACGCGCGACCACCCTCAGACAGTCAACCGCGGCGTGCGCCTCGGGGCTCATCTGAGCTTCGGCACTCACGTCGCCAAGAGGCGGAAGCTCGCCACAAAGCTCGGACACTCCATCAAGCTTATAGTAAAACCAGAATTCTTGCCACCCGCTGGCCCACATATTTTTCTGAGCCTGCACCGGCAACTCCGACCCAGCGCGGTGACAAAAAGTATACACAGCAAACTGACCCAGACTGGTGTTACCCTCGCGGTCCGTTATCCTTGCGAGGTTGCATGTGCACACGATGCGTCCGAATGAAACCCTCGACCTGTGGAACAATACCTTATGAGCGGCATGCCCAAACATACACTGACATCTTTGTAAAGCATGAAGGTGTAAGCTGGTGAAACTTCAGGTTGAACCTCTGCAGAACAGCTGTCACAAATGAATCAACAGGGAAGCGCAGCCTAGCCTCGAAAAATTCCTCAAAAACAACAACCTCGTCTACATCAGGCTTTGGCACAGTTTCCCCAGCACTGGTCCTCGCCTTCCCCTCCTCGATCCACCCTCGCTTAACATATGCCGCTAAATCAGAGCTACAAACGCGGCTTAGCCCAAACTCAAAGGTCACCCCCTCATCTGCAGCGGAGGGAGAAACAACTCGAGCCGTCTGCTTAGACCTAGCCATCTCTCAAGCCAAAACCTTCGAAGAGCACCAAACTCACAACCTTCGAAATCTAGACAAAAACCAACCTTTCGCAGAAAGAAAACGAGCATCAGCAGGGTGGCTAGAGCAAATGAAGGCACGGCTCAATCCCCCACCAACCCCTCCTATTTATAGGCCATGAGGCGGACACCCCCACCCGACAAAATCGGCACGACAACCGAAAACCACGGCGCAAAAAACGAAACAGGCTTCAACAGTACAAACAAACAGTGCAACGGCCCAGCCCAAAGCAGCCGCTGGGCGTCGCTGCCAAGGGTCTCTTCACTTTTCCCGTCCAAGAGCGCTGCTTGGGCCTAAATACTAGTTCATTAGATCCAAGGCAACGAGGGGCTACTGTTGGGAGAAGGGACCCTCGGCAGTGGCGCCGCTGTGGGCTGAGCAAGGAAAAACCTCGCCGACCCGCGCGCCCTCACAAAGCCTAGCCCTCCCCGGATAGTAGGGGGCTCTTCTAGGTCAGTTTTTCTTATCTTAACCCTTCGGATTGCAATTCCGACCCTCGGAGTTCGCTTTGATTCCCCTCGCAGGTAAAGGCGCTCCGAACACGCTACATAAGTAACCTTCGCATGGTTCCGAGGCTCTTGTCATTTTGCGGCGTCAAGCTTGGCATAGTGGCCGACCTTTGGCAAGTGCGAAGGGGATGCTGGACCCAAGGGACCGACGAAGGCGAAGGTCCATTTTCCTTCCCTCGTCTCTCTCCGTTGAAGGCAAACGGAGCAAGGTGGCGGCCGGACAGGAGGAGGACTGATTAGGGTTTCCGCTTCTGCTGTGTTTTACGGCTTTGCCCTTTCTGCCTGTGTAGCCGGGGAATCTTTTTGTACCCTATTGTAATTATGCCAGCACCCTTGGTATTCCCTATAAATACCAAGGGATGAACAGTGTAAACGGGACGATTTTTGGAAAGAAAATATTTCACCACTTTATTTCCTTGTGCCAACGCCTTTACCTTCGCATATAGCGGGCCGTTGTCCACCCTCGCTCCGCACCCTGTTTGCTAACGGGCCCAGCAGGAGTGCATCCAACAGATGGATTAATTAGTTTAATAAATTTGTCTCAAGGCTTCCTGACCGAATATGTAATTTTTTATTAGCCTATTTTAATAGACTCAATTAATATCGAACATCTTATTTAATATCTAAAAACTTTTCGTCCATGAACTAAACAAGGCCTAAGAGCATCTTCAATTGTTTGAAAAAATTGACTTGGAAACATTGACTTGGAAAAAGTTGTCATTTAGCAACTTGCTAAAACTTTTGGCAAGTAAATTTTTCATGTATCTCCAATAGTTTGGTAAAAATAACTTAGAAAAGTAGGCGCGGGAGAAGTGACGGCGGATTCCAACTTGGTAAAAATAACATAGAAACGCCGGATAGAAAGTGAAGCTGACTTAGTAAATATAGCAAGTAGATGGCCTCCGATTCCAACTTGGAAAAAATTAGCAAGTCATATACCAATCTGTTGGAGAAATATTTTTTTCTTATTTTTTTCAATAAAACAAGGATAGCAAGTCATTTTTTCAAACTATTGGAGATCCTCTAAGCATCTTCCAACAATTTGGTAAAATTGACTTGTCAAATGTTGTGTTTTAGCAAGTTGCTAAATAATATACAAAGTTAAAAAGAATGATCTCTTCAACAGTTCCCTATTTTTAACTTTCCAAAACTGAAAAAGAAGGGTCCACCACATATATATACACACACTATTATTGTAGTATATGCCATGCATGCGCATCCATGCAAATGAGCGAGCACATGCATGCAATCAGTGATAGATTGGGGCACATCATGAGTCCATTCGCGTTGCACTTGCCGCACCTCTTCGTCCCTCCGTCCGCTACCCCCACCTTGCAGCTGCCACCGCACTCCCAGCACGGCACGAACCGCGCGCCGCCACAAACCCTCGTAGCTGCAGCCGTCCTTGGCCGCGCACACGCCTCGCCTCGCGCCTTGCCCACCGGACGCATCTCATCATAGTCTCTCGCGTTTGAAGGATAGCAAGTTTGTATCTATGTGAGTGTGAGGACTTCAGGACAGCAAGTTTGGATAAATAGCAAGTTGGTTTGAGGAGTTGTTGGAGAAGGAATTTTATAATTTTGTCAAATTAATAAGGATAACAACTTGATTTGAGGAGTTGTTGGAGAGCTGTAAGGCCAGTCTCAATGGTGTTTCATGAGGGGTGTCATTGCCCACATTAAATGATGTGCCACATCAGCAAATTTGTGGATTTGCATGAATGAGGCAGGAGAGAGAGAAAGAAAAAGTTTCATCCCGATGAAACATATTGGCGTCGTTTCCAAAATGTTGGAAACCGAGTGAAACTCGCATTGAGAATGATTCACTCGTTTCATCGGCGACATCAAAGGAGAAGGTGCGCTCCGCCGCGCCGCGTGCGTGAACCGGCCGCAGGGCGTGGGCTTCGTCGACATCACAGGCTCCGCTCGGCGCAAGGAGCGCCGCCTCCACCGGGCAAAGGCGGGGAGCGCCGGCGGCCACGACCACGTGCGAGGGTACCGCTGTCGACCACCGGGCACGGGAGCGCCGCCATCGCCAGGCGCAGGGGCGCGAGGAGCGCCGCCTCCACGAGGCGCGGAGGGGAGCGCCGCCGGCCACCCGGGCGGGCGGGGAGCGTTGCCTCCACCGGGCACGGGCACTGGGAGCGCCGCCTCTGCCTGCCACGGGCACGGGGAGAGCTGCCATCGCCGGTCGTGGGCGCGGGAGCATCGCGTCTACCAGCCACGGGCGCGGGTGAGGGGCGAGCGCAAGCCCCGACCGTGGGAGCTGCTCTGCCCAAGTTCTACGGTGAAGAAGGACGAGTATCACGACGTGGGAGATGGGAGGTGCTCTGCCCAAGTTCCGCCGTGGGAGCTGCTATGCACAGGAAGAGTGAGGAAGAAAGAGATGGTTGCCGTGGGAGCTGCTATGCACGAGGAAGAGACAGGAAGAAAGAGATGGGGAGAGAGATGGGTGGGACCCGTAAGATGCTAAAATAACCCTTTGAAACTGTGTATGAAACTTTCCACTGAGAAAGACTACGTATTTCGTGTGAAGTTTCACGTCTTGGAAACTGGGAGGTGAAACTTTGCATTGAGATGGCCTAAGGTAACCAGAGTTAAGGACTGCCCTACTCCGTCGGCTGCTGCCACAACCCAATGATGGCCTTCGCTGCTGGCCAAGCAACGGCCTACCACTCGGCCAGGGCCCATGGGTCAACCATAGGCGCGCCCAAGCTGCTGCCGGCGGCCAGGCCACGAGCCCATGATATGTGTAAGAAACTGTAGGGGTACCTCTGGAGAATTATTCTTGTTTGCTTATCCAGAAAATTTGTTTGTATGTGTTGACACTCAAAAGTGTCACAGGTAAAAGTAAATTTAGAAGAAATATTCGGCCTGTAATATTAGGGTCGAATTTGTCTTCTATTATTTCGTATTTGATGAATCAGATGTTCTAAGTCAAATGAGCCTGATCATTTTGGACTTCCGACCAGTCAATGTTTGTGTCCGACCAGGTGACGCTGGTCGGAGGCCTTATAGTTATGATGAAGGCTAAGTCCGGCGACAATTCATTAATCACTATGGACTAATAAAGCCCATTGAGGCTGATTTAGATCAATCTGGTCGATCTAAGGATCGGCGAGATTAGGGTTACCTTGTTGCGTCCGAATTGGATTCTATATTGATAGAGTCCAGATAGGAAACTTGGAGATCGTACCTGAAGATGTTTCCTATTGGGATAAGACCAACCCCCTCTATATATATATGAGAGGATCATGGCCGATTGAAGCATCCAACATCAATCGATCAAAATCAATCTACTATCCCTTTTACCCCTTTTTCCCCTCTACTCTATTGTTCGGCGCGCTCCCAGCGAGGCTCGACGGCGTTCTAGGCGGCCTTGTTGGTCCTAGAACAACCTCTACGTGCTTCTCCCGACGGGTCTTCCCGGGAGGAGCTCGAGAGTTATCAACACAAGAGCTCAAAA
Source organism: Coix lacryma-jobi var. lacryma-jobi (assembly GCA_009763385.1). Taxonomy (NCBI): domain Eukaryota; kingdom Viridiplantae; phylum Streptophyta; class Magnoliopsida; order Poales; family Poaceae; genus Coix; species Coix lacryma-jobi. Next base: position 125,014,726 of record CM019827.1, on the reverse strand, counting down.
CCCTAGATTGACCTAAACCGGTCTCCAGATCGGTTTCTCGTCGGTTTAGCCAGGGTACCTGTTGTCTCAGGTTGAACCGCAACCTCTCCGGGTGTTCTAGCCCTGCTGGTGTTTGATTCATATCACTTCCGACGTCAACACACTTTTTGGCAACTCCGCTGGGGAAGATTAAAATCTCATCTACTACCAACATGGGCGGCAAAGACGGTGCTACCGATAAGGATAACATCGTTCGTCCTGCGGGCATTGACGAGCTCCCCGACGAGTTGAAGCAACTGGCGCAGGCCAAGCTCGATGCCGTATTGAAGGCTTTCCTGGAAAGCTGCTCGAAGGATCGGCGCGGCAGGGTCACTCAGGACAAGGAGCCGGACTTTAGCGAGATCGTCCCTACTATGACAAATACAAACGCTGAAGACGCTACTGATAAGGTAAAAACTAAGGTACCTGAAGATCCTTACCCTACCCATGCTGATTATTCTGCAATGTTAGTTGATTCTTCGAAAACTCTTACCAATACTATTCAGCATTCATTTAAATTGCTTAGCGACCGCATGGATAAGTTAGAAGGTAAAAACTGTCGAACCCGAAGTCCCAACTGGGCAACCACAGTTCGGCATGCCTTTTAATTCTTTTAGGGGACATACTTCACACGTTAATTTTCAACAACTAGGGTCTGCTGAGACCAGAGGCGGTGAAGCCGGTACCTCGGCAACTACCAATCACGTTCATCATGGCACTGGTCGGACCACACAGACCGACCAGGGTACCTCGACAAACAGGACTTCAGGAGGACAGGGAACAGTGTTACCCAATCCGCCGAAGTCCCCAAGCCACAATCCCATGCATGGTGGTGCCCCCGATCTTGCCAACACCGATTTGGACGAGCCATAAATCGGTTTAAGGAAGAAATAACTAGGTCGCTTGTGACCAGTTTAGGGGTCCAATTCAAGTCTACCAGGACCACTTATTCTAAACTGTACCCTTCATGTTTCGATTTTATGAAAGCACCTGACGGTTGGAGGGTACCGGATTTTTATAAGTTTAGTGATGACGGTAGTAAAACAACTATGGAGCATGTCAGCATGTTCCTCACACAAATGGGCGAAGCCAGTACTTTAGATTTTATGAATATACGACATTTTCCTTTATCTCTTACTGGTACAGCTTTCGCCTGGTTTACATCACTACCAGAATGCACCATAGGTTCTTCGGCCAAATTAGAAGAAAAATTTCATAATCACTTTTATGACAGAGTCCAAGAAACTAGATTATCACATCTTACATCGGTTCGACAAGGACGTAGTGAGTCTGTGGTCGATTTCTTCAAATGTTTTAAAGAAATTAAAAATTGATGTTTCCATTTGAGGATCTCCGACAGAGATCTAACAGATCTATGTCTCGCTGGTTTACGTCGAGAAATCAAGGATAAACTTGAGTATCATGATTTCTTTAATGTAAATCAACTGTTGCAAAAGGCCGTTTCGGTAGAATCGCGCTTTAAAGAACCATATGATACTCATAAAACTCATCGGTCGGGCGTGCATATTGCCGAGATAAATTCCGACAGTTCCAATGATGAATCTAAAGATTGTTACGCTGCCGAAGTTTTATGGCCAGCGCAAAATAAATTGGTCACTTGTCCTTCCCTTAAACCGATTCAAAAGAATCGGGGTGAGGAAGTAAATTTACTTTTGATTTCTCTAAGTGTGACCGAATCTTTGATGAATTGCTTAAATTTGGTTATCTTAAATTAATTATACTTTGCCATCATCCGACGAACTAAAAAGGAGGGCTTACTGCAAATTCCATAATTCTTTCTCTCATGCCACTAACGACTACAATGTTTTCCGTCGGCAGGTTCAATCGGCCTTCAATGAAGGGCGATTGAGTCTAACTAAGATACAGATCAGTACTACTCCTTTTCCAGTGCATATGGTGGAGGCAGGGAATCCCGCTATTATGATTCGTCCAGAGCAAGCCGATACGAGCAGAGGAAAGAATGTGGTCATCGGCGAACCACGGGTTACGTCGAATACTGAGAATGATTCAGGGCGCAAAGTGGTGCTCGAGATGGGTGATGATGGCAAAAGCAAGCTCACCATTACTGCAAGGTCAGCGTGACACCTGCATAAACAAAGATATTTCGAGACCAGGGCGGCGCAGCAGAGACCGACCAGGTCAGGTTCTCAGACTGATCAGTCTGGTTCGTCCTCAAAGCGACCAGTGCAGTCGGAGCAGCAAAAGGCCGACCAGGTCAAACAGATTTCCCCTGGCCCTAGTGGAAGCAATAAGCCGACTGATGTGGTCGATCAAGCTGGTTCTAAAGACCCTACCTCTTCCGGAGTGCATGTCCTGCGCACATTTATCCCGCAGAAGCCCGAGGTCGGCACTTGGAAGACCAATACTGATAGGAACAAGGGGAAAGTTGTTAGGGAACCATGCACTTTTGATAAGCTTATGGCTAAGTACAAGCAGCAAAGGACGATTCCCAGAATCGGCCCTTAAAAAAGAGAGAGTCTACTCCTCCGAAGCGTGAGGATGAGAAATCCAAATAGATGATGGTTTCTCAGGCGACGTATCTGGCACCAAAGTGTAAGTGCATCTATCCCTTAGTGGGTTTTGGTGAATTGAGTGACAACATAATTAAAGGTCTAACAAGTTTGCTAAGTGTATCAAAGGTTCAACAAGAAAAGCAAACTTGATGATATTCCACATAGTGTTGAAATGAAGGCCAAAATTGTGTATTGTTGTATTGGAAGATCATGGAAACAATCTTGTTCAAGCAAAAGACAACAATGCAAATAGAGTTGATGATATGGCGTCTATGTTGTGGGATATCATGGCATCATGAGAAAGCAAGCATATTTGGCAAATGACAAGTGAGACATGGATTGATGATTTTGGAATGGTCTCAACAATGGGTTGCTTTTCATGAGCAAGAAGAGTTTGATAGTGAACTAGCTTTGATCAAGGTTGAAGAATGAATCAAGAATGCATAAGTGTGTAAATGGCAAGCAAAGTTGAAATGACAAAGGACACAACACATATTGGATATAAGTCATTCTCTACTTTGGTTTGCTTGTATGGATAAATGTTTGGAGAATCACTTTGCATTGATTTGATCAAGCTTGAAGCATGAAGATGGAGATTGAAGTGAGTGTTGAGTGTCAAGCCAAAAGGAGAGGATATAAGGAATCATGAATTGGCTTGACCATATTAATGATGATCCATATATGTCTCTATGTGAGTCAAACTAAAGCTTGATTGATCTCAACATTCATATCTACAAGATGTTCAAGCAAGGATCACAATATTGAAGAAATGGTTTTCAATGGATGCTCAATATGATGTGACTTGAGTGTGGCTTGATAAGGTGAAGATAGCAAGGAAAGGGCTTCGAGGTACTAAGCGACGGTGAAGGTCAAGAGACCGAAGACTATGGCTAGGGTGAAGAAGAGAGTACTTGCATTGAGTCGAGGTACTAATCAAGCTATGAGGATTCATATTGTGTTGAGGATCAAATCATTAGTGGAAGTGACTTGAAGCCATGGATTGAACTCATATGTGTGGAAATGGTTCAAGTCACATGCTCAAGGTGTGCTTGCTCAAAGAAAGGAGACAAAGATGATTGCAACCCCTTTCAAAGTGATATCAAGAAGAAATGGCATATGAAGACATTGAAGACTCAAGTGGTTAAAATGGTTATATTTTCTTTATCTTGAGTATAGTTATGCCGTACTATCAAGGGGATGCAATACGAATCATAGACAAGTCTCAAGTGCTCAAACTAACCGAACCGAGTGCTAACATGAGAGAAAACACTTAGCACTGCACCTGCACTTGTTGATCTTGGGCTTGTTCTCTGTAGGGTTGGATAGCCCTCGAAACAAGCTTTCCGGAAAGTCCAAGATCACTGAAATCGGAGTTCGGAGTAAAAAGTTATGGCATTTTTCGTGAGGTCACCTGTGCTGTCTCAGGGAGCTGCGGCAGTGCCGCTCTGTCGAGCGGCAGTGCCGCTCCCCGGCAGTGCCGGCTAAGTGCGGCAGTGCCGGGCCTGTACAGCCAGTAACGGCTAGTTTCTGACCTCCAACGGCTAGTTTTGGGTGGGGGGTATATATACCCACCCCACGCCTCCAAACCGGCTGCTGGTGCCCAAAACACTTCTAACACATCCAAAGCCATTGAGAGCTCTCCCCAACCCTCTCTGTGAGAGTGACATGCTTAGTGCATGATTAAGTGTTGGGGCTGTGTGATTAAGAGCTAGAGAGCAGATTAGAGCCTTCCAAACCTTGAGCACTTGTCGGGCTTCGTCAATCTTCGTTGTGCATCTTTTACTCTTGGAGGTGAAGCCTCCTAGACGGCCAGGCGTCGCCCGGCGAGCTCCCGTGCTTGTGGTGAGCAGCGGGATCAGTTTGTAATCCTCTTGTGGAGCTAGTGGAATTACCCCTCACTTCAAGGATTTGGTTCCTTGACTTGAGACCGAGGAAGAGTTGCAAAGCTCTTGACCTAAGTGGTCATCCTCAACAACGTGGACATAGGCAAGCCTTGGTGGCGAGCTGAACCACGGGATAAATCTTGTGTCTTGTCTTCTATGTTTTGAATTGCAATATTTGTGTTCCACTCGATCTACTTGGTTGTGAGTGTTTGTGAGTGCAGGTACTTAGCGAACTTGCTGCTAGTAATCTCCAAACACATCTCCAAGTTGGCCTTAAGCTATAACCAAAGGCATAGCTGTTTGTGTGCTCTTTGCGCCGAGCGGCAGTGCTGGGCTACGAGCAGCAGTGCCGGGCTCCGAGCAGCAGTACCGGGCTCCGAGCAGCAGTGCCGGGAGCAGTAGTACCGCTCGAGGTTTTAACATCTGGTTGAGCTGATTTTTTAACAGGCCTATTCACCCCCCCTCTAGGCGACATCAAGGTCCTTTCAATTGGTATCAGAGCCTGGGCTCTCAATTACGGGCTTAACCGCCTTGAGAGACGATGTCGACAAGTGAGGAAGTATCTCTAGAACTTTTACTTTCCGATGGCTCAAATTATACATCTTGGTCTGCTAGTATACTTGATGTTTTTAGGGCCATGGGTCCTCAACTCGAGCAGATTGTAGATGTGAGCATTTCACCTCCTAGTGATGATTTGGACTATCTAACTAGAGAGGAAGTGAAATGCTTACAACTCAATGCTCAAGCTACTAATGTCTTATTTAGTGCCTTGAGTGAAGATGTACTTGATGCCGTCATATTTGGAGATGGTGAACCACTTGAGGATGCTCATCTCATTTGGACCACACTCAAAGAAAGATATGATAAGTCCAAATGTGATGAGAGGTTGCTCTCATTAGAGGAATCATTTGAGGAGTGCTCAACTTCACCAACAAATAAAGAGCCTCAAGTGATTCTCTCAAAAGGTTTAAGTGATCATGATTCATCCACTCTCACACCAACATATGCTTTACATATGGTACTTCTACTTCCTCTAGTTCTTGTGAGACTAACATTTTTAAGGAAGAAGAAGAGTGTGATCG